>JAODUO010003796.1:0-13511 GCA_025642075.2 Ridgeia piscesae | reverse complement strand
GATTATTCGACGATATTTTGTGAGTAGTTAAGAAAATAACGGACAAACAGCGTGGTCTGTTGCACTATTAACAGCAAGTACACGTGTACTCGTAACCACCTAGGGAGGAGCTACTCTTCCGTAGTAACTGTTGTCTACTTAGGGTAAACCCTACTTAGAATCCCTCTGTTCATGCTCAATCAAATTTCGGCAGATTAAACACGGAGCAAGGTGTTCTTTGTTTTGCGTTTGCAGCAGTCATGTTCACAGACGCCAAGGTGGCTCTAGTCAATTTATCGTCAACTTAATTAACTTCCTTACAGAATAATATATATATATATATACATATATATATATATATATATATATATATATATATATATATATATATATATATATATATATATATATATATATATGTATATGTATATATATATATATATATATATATTATTCTGTACATATTTTTCACTTGTATTACATAATATATTTACTGTCTTATTAGCAATTTTGTTTAGTGAAGTTAATTAGTTGACGATATATATATATATATGTATATATATATATATATTATTCTGTATATATTTTTCACTCGTATTACATATTATATATATATATATATATATATATATATATATATATTATTCTGTACATATTTTTTCACTTGTATTACATAATGTATTTACTGTCTTATTAGCAATTTTGTTTAGTGAAGTTAATTCAGTTGACGATAAATTGACTGGAGCCACCTTGGCGTCTGTGAACATGACTGCTGCAAACGCAAAACAAAGAACACCTTGCAAGAAATATACTAAATATATATCTCATCTCAAACAACTGTCCAGCCAACATCACAAACAACTGTACAGTACACATCTCAAACAACTTTCCAGCCACCATCTCAAACAACTGTACAGCTCCACATCTCTAACAACTGTCCAGCTGCCATCACAAACAGCTGTGCAGTATCCATATCAAACAACTGTGCAGTATCTGTCTCAAACATACTCAGATGTGTTTTCAAGTCTTTAATAGTCAAGAGGCAACAGGTTGTCGTCATCTTTACAATGACAATATGCATATTAATTATTTGTGAGGGCTACATTACATTCGTTTATGATTTAATATCATCTAAACAATTTTTATCGTTTAAATGGTAAACCGACTAAATCATGGCTAACTTGTGACATCTTTACAATGACAATATGCATATTAATTATTTGTGAGGGCTACATTACATTCGTTTATGATTTAATATCATCTAAAAAAACGTTATCATTTAAATGGTAAACCGACTAAATCATGGCAAATGTGTGCATAAATATATTACGCTTTCAATGAACATGTAACAAGAACAGTCTGCTCAGAACTCGTTACATAGGTGTACTAATGCTAGTCTCAAAGAAAACATCAAAATATACTTTAAGGAGCTTAGGAAAGCCAGTCAGACCATGCAGGCAACAATGCTAACGCCTGTGAATGTTTGATTGGTTTGATTGAAGGGCTCAGTCTTTATTGTAGTCTAATTGTTTAAACAGTGTGATTCTGAATCATTGTTCTTCAATGACACTTACCATTTACACTTCACCATCATTCTGTAGCATCTAAGCGAATATGGTACAAAGACAAACACGTAAATCTTTAGGATGCGTTACAAGTGAGTGAGTAAATCTACCGTGTCATTTTGCAGCAGTTTAAGTACAAACTACAGTATTTGCTAAAATATGAACATAAAAATAACATTGACATTAGTATTCGCATGTAGATTGTTCTTAATAGGAGTCTCCCATTCTACAACAATTGGTTTTCTTTTCCTTTTATGAAAATGTTTATTATTATATTTTGATTGTACGTCTTCGGTTGTATAATATTGAATATATTGCTACACATACCAATACATGTATATGTTTACACACACGCACACACATATATAAAAACTGGCAATGAGCTCATTTATTTTTCTGTTGATAAATATTTGAATAAAAGTGAATTTAAAATTGCATAACTGTGTTATTTATATAACTATTAAAATATTGTTCGCAGTGTTTTGAAATGCATTGAATGGAGTAATAAATTTGCAATATTTTTTCTTCATACTAATTAATTCAGTTAATTAGTTACTATTACCTAAGTAGTGCACCAAGTTAACAGACCAACACATTCTAATTAAGACCAGCAGAGTTCATAAATATGAAGATATTTATACATATTATGCAGTGTGCATAACCACATTTATTATGAGAATAAATATATATTACCTAGTCATGTAGTAATAAATAAATAAATTAGTTAATACGTAATAATTAGCAAGAAACGGTTTTTGTAAAATGGCACAATGTCCATGAATATATGTTTATATAAATATACAATTTGTAAAAAAACTGCAATTGTGGTAAGAGGTATGATTTAATAGTTATGTAATATTAATAAATTAATCAATATTCGTATACAGACCAATATAAAAACAAAAGGCCGCAATGTCCATGATTATGAAGATAATAACACATATTATTATGCAATGTGTATAACTACATTAACAGAACGTTACAAATGTAAATAAATAAATAATGTAATAATAATTTAATTAATTAGTCAATATGTTATAAGAAGCACGCCACTTTCATAGATCTACACATCTTAGTAAAAGGCCAATAATGTCCATATTTATGAAGATATACATACTGTCACTATGAACTATGTACAATCACGTATACAGTAATAATAAATGCAAAGAAAAAAATCATTTAATAATAATAGCAATTTAATTTGTCAATATTTAGTAATTACCATTCAACATTGACAGACTGACATGTAGGTAAACACCCTTATGTCCACGATTATGCGGACAGTCGTAGAATTTACACAAGCAGTAAACAACTGCTGCCATTGATACAACGCGCTGTGAGTCACCCAGCTGCAGTTGGGGCTGCTTCGAGTTGCCCCAGAAAGTTCCGCCTAACTTGTGACATAACCCAGCTGGGTGTGTGTCATGCAACCGCTCCAACTGGCAAGGTGTCACCTAGGTGTTATTTGCCATAACTTGGGTGTGTTTTGGACTTGGGTGTGTGTCATGCACCTGGCCACAGGTCTATGAATCTAATTGCCATATCCTCCTGTCCTTCCAGTTTATTCTCAACTAGCTACCTCAGGGCAAACATCCCATCGGTTGTTCCTCTTCCTTGTCTAAACTCCAGCTGTTCTTCGCCGATTCCCCTTACACTACAGCGCTTATTCTGCCATCCACGATTCTTTCCAGAAACTTCAACATATGGCTTAGCAACGTAGCACCTCTATTTATCCTGGGTCATGCACATCTCCCTTTCTTTTCTATATCCGGACTATCAGCCTCATTCTTCATTCCCCTCTCTCTTGCAGGTGTTCAGCAATTAATTTGTCGATCATATTCCAACTCGCTCAGCCACAATCTCTACTCGCACTTCATCAATGCCTGTTTATCATTCCGACTAGGCCTATAAGATAAACAATAAGAATGGCCCAGGCTGTGACAAGTTTCATAAAGCTTACAGTACCTCCCACCACTGAAAACCCTTTACTGCCAAGCATGTCACTTGGGAAGATTATATATATATATTTTTCAACCACAACAATTATGAATTACACATCACAATGTTGGTGGAAAGGGCTATGTTTCAACACACACACACACACACACACACACACACACACACACACACACACACACACACACACACACACACACACACACACACACACACACACACACACACACACACAACACACACACACACACACACACACACACACACACACACACACACACACACACACACACACACACACACACACACACACACACACACACACACACACACACACACACACAATACCGTTGTGATTATTATTTAAACTGTTCCTTGTGGACTTTAGCAAATAGATGAAGAAAGGCATAATAATAAATGAGTGGCGTTGCAATCCCTTATCGTTCTGATGCGCAATGTGTCAGAGTGAACAAGTTGGTTGTTTGTCTCTGTTTGTCTGTCTTCCTGTTGATTTCACATCCCCCATCCCTTCCTTTAAACATACAAAATATTGTCTATCTCTCTTCCTCCCTGACTGGCCGCCCCTCTCCCTCTCGCTCTCCCTCACTTTCTTTATCCTCTACTATTTCCCTTATCACTGTCTCTCTACACCCGTCTTCCTCCATACTTTATTCCACCAATCCTTTTCACCCCGCCAGCCGCAATTCAGTACGGTCATGGGTATTTGCACATTCGACAAGAAGAGTGAAACTACTGTGCAAAGCAACCTGGTTTTGTCCGTCGGTAATACCTGTCATGTTTCATTGTCAATTAACACAGACAATGCAAAGCTTCACTGCCGTGGACATTCTTAGCCTGACGTGCGGGCTCCGACAATGGTATGTTCTTGGTCCCGCGCAAGAACGCACACATTGACAACGTATGATTAGTAACATCTGTCGCGTTGCACCTGAGAGTTGTTACAAACAAATGACTTAAGCGTTCGTTCGAAAGCATGGATTCGTCGAAGTGCAGTTCTAGTCGAAATGCAGTTCTTCTGGTTTTCAGTACAAGACCAACTTTACGTGTTTATGGATGATTCGTGTTGGGTCGGGTGCAGTGTATCGTATGATATTCAGCAAACGATACACATTTGACGCTTTGACAGTTGTTCTCGAATGAGCTGCACATGTTGCACTTTGGGAATCATCAAACATTGGGATATAAAATCAGACGCCAAAAAAGAGCGACGACTGCTACAGAGCTTTAAGGTAGACTATGTGTGTAATGTTGTTGTTGTATTTAAAACGGCAATATGCAACTGTTGGTAGAACATTACATATACATATATTGCCACGTGGTACAGTGTCGACATTCTATATTGCTAACCAGTATAGTAAAACCAGCACGCATACGGAATACTAAAATTATTATCATTATGCATAAATGTTAGCGTCACTCTACAATGAATATAATTACGCAGATAACCCATTTCTCGTTAATCAAAACATAACTTTGGAACATATTTGATATGTAATGAATATATGCACTTGTGATTTGCATCGATATAAATCGTAGCTGAGCATTGTATTTATTTATTAAATAAAATAACAAATAACTAATAGGTTTTAATGCATCTATTTATTATCTTAAATTATGAATTATCGTATATCAATGCGGGTATATGTATCTGCGTTTAAACATAATGCCTTGTTTAATTTTATGAAGGAGAAAACGTCGGCGATGTGTGCGCCATATTGTTGCCCAACTTCCGCTATTCATACCATGAATCTGCATTAGTCAAAATTAATAATTATAGTTATGCGTGTTAACATGTTTGATGTATCATATGATGTAGCATAACATATAAGCAGAGTTTTAATGTAATAAGCAGAGTTTTAATGTAATGCTACAACATAAATCACGTCAGATATTATCAGCTTACGTGTCTTACAAGTTGACACCACAATTTCGCCAGCTAAGGCTGGACATTGCTTATAAGCAAACAAAATGGCTACCTTTATTGACTGAGTGTTTCAACCGCACGTGGCGGAAGGGGGTACCAGTGACGCTCGCACGAGTGAGCGTCACAACCGGTCTGGCGCACCGGGGCTTGGGCTAGGTATTTCCCTCCCATAGGGAACACTTCCGGCGGAAGTCGGTCAGTTGTGAGGGAGTTTGGATTGTGACTAACCTTGCCACAGGAAAGTTCCGAGGAGCAACCAATGAGGTATCTCTGGCCCTAGTAGTGCATTAGATTGTACTATAGGCTATGTACCCAGTGTCTCCCACTTCCTCATTCCCTCTCACTTTTTCTTTTTCAAAGTTTTTCTTTCAAACAGTCTGTTATTGTTACTGTATATTATGAATATTAATTAAATTCAAAGCTTGTATTGTGTTCTATTCAAGTGTTTTAACAGCGTTTTATGTTTAACTTTAACAAGTATTTTCTGTTGTTTTAATCGTGCACAACTCAGCTTCACGGTAAGCTTTAGTTAATTTGTTGCACGTACAGAAAACTATAATTATTATTAATAAAAGTTACAAAAATGCTGCAACTATTTTAAATTGTGAAAGAGTTAATAGCATACATTATATGATAACTATTTTATTCATCGTAAATACAATCATTTTACTATTTAAATATACTACGACGTCTTTAATCGTCAACAAGTTAATAAAACTAACTACAATATATTGATAATAATATATTCAATGTATGAATAAATAACTGCGATCATTCAATGTTAAGATACTTGTTAAAATTTGTTTGCTTTTATTTATACATGTATATGTTATCTAGTATAACCTTTGGTTATAATCTTTTCAATGAGATATTTATTCATGTTAAATTTATAGATTTTTTAAATAATTAAGAAACACAGTAAATACAAATACAACTACCCAATCAGTATAACCGCGTACATTACCACCCCTTCATACGTGTACACAACACGTGACAAAGTACCTGCATCAGTAAAACAACAATCAAAACACTATAACACATAACGAAAATATCGAACATATCTTCAACTTACATATTTTCCTTTTCATTATATCAGAAGAATTTTGTTCACTTGCATAGTATAGGGTAATGTCGATTCAGTGCTGTGTGTGGCAGGTTCATACCCTGTTGGTGTTCCTTATGCAAACACTACATGTTGTGTGCACACACATTGATTCCATTTCATAAGTTTAGCTGGTTTTGTGATATTTTAGAATTGCATTGAACTACTTATGTGTGTATATGTATATATATACATACATATATATATATATATATATATACATACATAAGCAGGAATATGAATTGTTTTTGTAAATGTTGTGCATACTGATTGCCAAAAAAAAATAGGGATTAATATCCAATTCACACAAGTACGACGTAAGACCTACATGTGGGCTGTAGAAGAAGGCAGATAACATGTTTCATGCTGACAGCGCCATACGGCCAGCGTCAGAGTACTGGCAGGTTATCAAGTTACACAACAATCATAACTCTTGCAAAGGTGAGCGTAGAATATGTTGAGGACAGTAGCGCTATCAAAGTATGGTAGTTGCAAGAAGTCAAGGATGTAAGTAAGGCCCATATCCCAGGGGTGGACCATGTGCTGAAGAAACCTTATGTTTCAGACTGCTGCTATAGGGAAAATGGAGACTTCAGTCCGACATATCATGATTGGCTGGAGAGAGAGAGAGAGAGATAGATAGAGATGGGGGTAGTGTACGTGTCAGAAGAGTGACGGTTAACGTGGCTGAAGATAGACACAGAGAGGCTGTAGACCCAACAGAAGAGAGTAAAGTGGGTGAGTGTGGCTGAAGAGAGAAAGCGAGAGTGAGAGAGAAAGGGAGGGAGGTGGCGTCCACAGCAGAAGATAGTAAAATGGGTGAGTGTGGCTGGAGAGAGAGAGATAGAGAAAGAGAGAGGTGGGGTCCACACCATAAAATAATAAGGGACGCGAGCATGGCTGCATGAAGAAAAGCGACAACGTGAGAGAGAGCGATAGTGTGTGTACATGTTTGAAAGGTGACGGTTAACGTGGCTGAAGAAAGATAGAGACGGACAGAGAAAGACAGAGAGGTTGCGTCCAAAACAGAAGACAGTAAAGTGGGTGAGGGTGGCTGGTGAGAGCGAGAGAGTGAGCGAGAGAAAGAGACGGGGATAGTTTACATGTCTGAAGAGTGACAGTGAACGTGTCTGAAGAGAGCGAGGGAGAGAGATAAATAGGAGAGAGAGAGAGACAGAGAATGAGGCAGAGAGATAGATAGATTATGAATGTTGGTGAAGAGAATGATATGAAGAATGTACCTGAAACGAAAGAGATGGTGAACACATCTAAAGTAAATGACATTGTGAATGCGGCTGTGATGGCACAGATTAATATTAACTTGGCTTAAACCATCTGCTGACAACTTGTGAAACCGTCTATATGCACGAACCTGTAAGTATGCATGTTTTTCTTAGTGCATATGTATGTTGCTTCGTGCTACTAAGGTTTTATCACACAGCAGTGTGGCACTATGGTATGCGTTTAATAATCTTTTTTGTATCTACAAGGTAATGTTTTGCCATTCATGGAATGGTTTGACAATTATGATTCAGTCAGTTTGAATCTTTCTTCCAAGGGAGTGGGAATATTTGTGTAAATAGCACGTGAACATTCACAGCAGAGAGATTAGATAATAAATATAAAACGAGTAGTAATATGATACGCTTGATCTAATATCTTAGTTACTCTATGCTACATTTAAATAACAAATATCCATATAATTGAAACAATGATCATACATTCTTAAATCACCTCCACCTTTATATGTATATAAAACTGATCTATGTATAAATTCTAACTTCACTACACCTGCCAACTCTTCTAGCTGTCCAGATATGCATTTGTTTACGGGATCTAGACTGCAATAAGTATGGAACATAGCATTAATGTTGTACTTTTACACACAAAAACCTATATTATTACAGTCACTACTCAACCCCTGCCACATATACATATTGTGCACAGATGGGAAATAGTATGTAATAGGTACATTAGACGTCACATGGTGCACACCCATGGTATCAAGCAGCTGCCACACATATTTTATACACTTGTCAAAATTTCAATTTTCTGAGTTAAGTCGCCAACATTTTTCTATGGTCACTTCAACACGTCTTCTTTCTGTGACATAAAATATACACTTGTAGGAACAGAGAGACGGGGAGCGAGGGAGAATGGAAGAGAGAAGCAATGATACAGGGAGGGAGAGTGATGGGGTGAGAGAAAATCCCTGAAAGCACATAACCAGCATCAATAGATCATAAAGGCATAAAGATGTGAATTTTGTTATGATATTTGCACAGAAAAACAAGGTTTATTTGTTCAAAAAATTATTTTCACCTAGGTATCAGTATACATGGATGTTGGATTGTTAACCATTAATACATAAATACATAGCAAACTGTGAAATTTATTATCTCAGTCTATAGCAATAAACAATATAAAGATAAAATATGTTCACACGCGATACATAAAACACTGGACATAGTTTATCACCTTAAATGTTGTTGCTACGATCTTGTCACATCAACTGCAGTAAGTAATGAATGACCTGTGACAGGTCATATTATCGAGGGTTGATATGGCATCACAATAAAGCAAACTTGAAGTATGCTTTGCAAAGTGTGGACCCACAACTTGTAACCACTCACAAACACTATGTCAGTAGACGGTTCAGCAGAATAAAGACATGTCAACTAAATAAAACAGCCCAACAAAATAAAATTAGCCCACCAGAATACAGATGGCCCACTAAACTTAAGATAACCCACCAAAATATATATAGCCCACCAGCATAAAGATAGCCCACCAGAATAAAAATAACCCACCAACAGATTAAGTCCACTAGAATAAACATAGCCCACCAGAATATAGACAACCCACTGGATCTCGCATCAAGTTGGTTTTCAACATTAGCTAACATATGTATAACCACATGGGCAACAGTGAAACCTTACTTAGCCATCGAGACTCTACAAATTCACTTAATGTGTAAATTAAACAGACACTGTACAATGTCATCCATTCTGTGATAAATAGCTCCTACATGCAAAGTAACACGTTTAAGAAACTGCAAGACTATCGCATATTTCACATGAATGTTTATACAGTTGTATGTTAAATAAATGTTTAAGTTAACTGTGCACATCCTATAAGACATTTGAGTCAAGCAGCAGCATGGTGAGAACAACATCTCTCTGCTTGCCAGTATCAGCAGTACTCCACAACCATTAACTTTCAGAAAGACTCATATCTGTGACATTTTCAAAACCAATGTCCCTCACAACTGCTGTTAGCAATATAACTTTGGTTGTATTATTCAAACCATATCTCATCCCATGGCCAGTTGAACACAGTGCAAAAAATACAACTATTTACATAATTATATATGTAGAAGCAAGTGTTTTCATATTCTATGTACACTATCTGGTCTGTGACATAAGTCATTTACAAGTATACACCTCATACAAATTTCTCTGACAACAGAACCATTACTGAGAGATGCATTTGTAACTTGAATATTTCTTACTTAAAGGGAGGATGCCAGCTCCTCTGCCCAGAATTGGTCAAGCAGTAATTTGTAATGGGAACCTACTTTGTGGGAAAGCTAAACATCAAAGGCTATTGTGGTTAACTCTGCTTGCCTTGGCATTACTCCCAATCCATTTTTATTTTGAAACTGGATGTTTGTTTATAATTTGAATGAGTTGCAGGCAGAATCTTTCAAATTGTTATTTTGTTTGTTCTGAGCTTAATAAAGTAACTAAACACATGTTGTAGTCATAAGAATAAAATAGTAAATGAAAAAACCCTAGGAGCTGGTGACCCCACCAGTACTGTAAAATTGTAAAGAATTTTTAATTTCAAAAAACGGTTGTAGAATGAAGCCCACTACACAAAAATAGAATGGGAAAATATATATATTACGCATTCAGACTTCAACGTTACTCACCAGCATAAGAGATGAGCAAATAATCAACAGAACTATTCAGGAATCATTCTGATGGACTAGGAACAATTTAAACATTGACTTGGTTAGTACTCGAGTAATAGATCACTTACATTGTCCCAGATCATTGAGGCATATCTATAGGTAAGCCAAAAAAGAGGATCTCTTATACATATACCAGTTTTGTGATTGCCATGGGATTGTGTGCAAACATAGCTAATCACCATGGCAATATGTCGGCATAGCAAACCTTGCATAGCAAGCCTTGATAGAAGAGGGTCCAACATCATGACCACATCACCATGGCAACAGGTCAGAGTTATCATCTTGTTAGAACTTGCACCACTTTGACACTGTTTAAGCCTGCAACCCACTGCCAAATGTTAATGCGTGCAACATGCTGACACTGTTAGAGCTTGCAACACACTGACATTGTGACAGCCTGCAACACACTTACAAATGTTAATGCGTGCAACACACTGACATTGTGACAGCTTGCAACACACTGACACTGTTAGAGATTGCAACATACTGACATTTTGACAGCCTGAAAAACACTGACACTTTTACAACCTGCAATATGTGACATTGTTTGAGCCTGCAACACTGACACTGACAGATCCTGCAACACATAGACACCTTTATAGCCTGTAACTACAAAGACTCCTCTAAAACAGTGGTATGTGCTATTGAGGAGCCACATTTAGAAATTTACCACATAGCTGAATCTGTACATCACCACAATCAAATTATTCCAGAAAAAACAACATAATGTAAACAACTGATTATGTCTACATCTGTGTGTGTGTGTGTGTGTTTGTGTGTTCCTGTACATGAGTGTGCATTTACTTGTATGTGTGTGTGTGTGTGTGTGTGTGTGTGTGTGTGTGTGTGTGTGTGTGTGTGTGTGTGTGTGTGTGTGTGTGTGTGTGTGTGTGTGTGTGTGTGTGTTGTGTTGTGTGTGTTGTGTGTTTGTGTGTTTGTGTGTTTGTGTGTTTGTGTGTTTGTGTGTTTGTGTGTTTGTGTGTTTGTGTGTTTGTGTGTTTGTGTGTTTGTGGTGTGTTATATGTATGGAGTGTGCTTGTAGAAGTACGTGTATAATGTATGTGAAATACTATGACATTGCTTGATTGAGTAATACAAAAAGTATTTGAATACAATGGCCACTTTAAAATAGGATCAATTTAGAAATGCACAAAGTAGTGTCTTCATAAGGGTCACACTGTTGGTGTCAACCCTGTCAAGAGACTGACCAGCTCCAGATGTGACAATTCTTATTTACCTTGTTTGTTTCTCTTGTTCAAGGGAAACGAATTCTTGTGGGGCACCATAACATTGGGGTTATCCTCCAGTACTCACACATTCTACAAACACAGACAAGATTCATCATTCAACTTAGTACACCATACCGTGTCACACTGTGTCACACCATGTCACACTGTCACTGCACTGGCTGGAAGCAGCCACAGTTAACAGCTTTCTGGACAGTGTGACATCACTTTTATTCACTGAGGGCAGAAACGGTTGTGAGAGGAAGTGAGGGAGGGAGGGACACAATGAGGGAAAGGGACACTGAAAAGAACAGGGTAAGGGAGAGGATGAGGAAGAGAGAGGGAGGGATGGAATGAGATAGAAGAGGGAGAGAGAGAGAGAGAGAGAGAGAGAAAGAAAGAGAGGAGCGAGACAGACAGACAGACAGACAGACAGACAGACAGACAGACAGACAGACAGACAGACAGACAGACAGACAGACAGACAGACAGACAGACAGACAGACAGACAGACAGACAGAGACAACAGACAGACAGACAGACAGACAGAGAGATAGAGAGCGATAGAAAGACAAAGACAAAGACAGAGAGAGACAGGCAGACAGAAACACAGAGAGAGACAGACAGAGACAGAGACTAGTCTGTTGCCAGCTCACCGTGGGTTCTCTGTTCATCTGTTTCTTCGACTCTCAGTGGAGGAACGGAAGCACTCTCTGAGACTCCTCCTAGTCTACACCCCCTGTGTCAAACACCTCAGCCTCACCAACACTCACTTTTATCACACCTATCTCTTATGCACAACAACTCTAACTTAGGATGGAACTATCGATTACATACAACTATATTCATATAGGACAAACCTGTCGATTACATACAACAACACTCAGGTCAGACATGTCTATTGTATACAAGAAAAGTCAGAGAACAAGTAATAACAGAATAAGTTGTCATCACATAGTGAACTTGTACTATGCTGCATTCTACCATCACATGACGTAGTCACATTTTCCTGTATTCTACTGTCTCATTACTGTCACTGGACCATACTCATTGTCATGTTACTGTCACATTACATACTTACATTATGCCTTTCTCGACTGTCATATGCCTTACTTACATTGTGCCATATTCGACTTACTCTTGCTATACTTACACTGTGGTGTACTCAATTGTCGTATGCCCTACTTACATAGTGCCATACTCTACGGTCACAAGCTATAATTACACCGTGCCATACTCTACTGTCACATGATGTACTTACATTGTGCTGTACTCTATTGTCACATGCCATACTTACATTGTGCTTTAATCTACTCTCTCATGCTGTACTTACATTGTGTCATATGCTACTGTCAAATGCTGTACTTACATTGTGCCGTACTCGACTGATAGACTTCTTTGGTATAAACAACATTATCATCCTATTTGCACACAAAGAAACACAGAAACTTACTTGGATCTCACCTAACCAAAGAGACAAGAAACAAATTGACCACCTTCTCATCAGTGGCAAGTGGCGAAAATCCTTACAAGATGTACGTTTTAGAAGAGGAGCGGATTTTGGCAGCGATCACCACCTTGTTGTCAAACACATCAAACTGAAGCTTAAAAGAACTGTAACACCAATTAGGCTGTTGAAATGGTTCGATGTCTCCAAGCTGAAAGATGCTGGCTACAGACCAGAAGTGCAGTGTGTGTGTGTGTGTGTGTGTGTGTGTGTGTGTGTGTGTGTGTGTGTGTGTGTGTGTGTGTGTGTGTGTGT
>JAODUO010003794.1:0-12511 GCA_025642075.2 Ridgeia piscesae | reverse complement strand
GGGAGCGGTCAGCTGTGCTCATGGTCTGTGAGCGAGTGACTGGCAGAGTGGCCGAGTTGTACCGTGGACTTGGCATGTTGATTGGTCGACTGCTCTTTTTGTCCGACGCAGAACTGCGACTGCGAGGTCGATAAGAAGACGCACTCATCTCTGTCGATGAATTCGCTGACTTCATCTGGCTGCACAAACAAACACGCAGTCTCATGACATGTCACATGACTTGTCACATGACACCCACGAGAATAACAGTGCTGTGCTGCCCATTAAATTGTTATAAATTTTTTTTAAACGATGTTACGTGAAACAAAGTCTACATCATTAGTTTTTAATTACTTAAAGATAACATAGAAAGAACATTAAAAGATGAGATTTTGTTCACATTTCGTACTAGACAAAACTACTGATAGGTCACGATGACCTGCACCGCCATTTTTGGCGGGTCTGCAGAATGCACCTGCGCAACTGAACATCAGGTTCGCTGTTGCGGGTTACATTTGTGCGAGTGTACCAGTGGTGCCACCTACTTGAGGATTGCCTCATGCATGTTCTGTGCGATGACCGTGTCCTCCACTTGCATCCACAGCTCACCCGCCCCCGTCACGGATGACCGACCGAGCTCCATCAGGAAGAAACAGTCCGAGTGTCCACAGCGTCGGATGGACGAGAACTGGAGTAGACAGAGGCAAACATGTACGCACCATGTGGCAGCATCCTGGCCAGCTATAGGGACTAGGCGTTATTTGGGTGTGATCTGTGCAAACAACTGATAAATAATTGTGTCTACACAAATCATTTTGACTTCGTGGATGATTAATTATGCAGCCCCATTATGATGAATATTCATGAACGTGCAGTGCAATGAACCATGGAAAGATATTGACGTCAGCCACAGTTAAGACACTTGTTGATAATATAGAACACACGTTTCTTAAGTCATAAATATTCATGACCATGCCATATATGGATAGCATAGGCTGAGTACAAACTTTAAACACCAGTTCCTTCACATACATCAAGTTATTTTTTCGATATAGTGGCTGGGTCATTAGTGATTTTAAAAAGTAATTCTAATGAAAAAAACACAATATTACATTGAATAATGATACTGACAAGAATAATAAAAAATTGCATACATTATAAAAGAAACAAAAAATCCTCAAAGAATCCCTTTATTGCACCCTCAGCACCATCTGCTAGCTGCATAAATATATACGCAACATTAATTATATGTTCTCCATGCAGGTTTACTGCCTAGCAAATAACATGTTTACAAACATTCATTCCATCCACACGTATAACATAGGCTATATATACACACAGGTGTGACCATTAACACGCATCGCCTCAACAATGACGGCTGTTACAAATAAACGGGTATATTTCCAAGCAGTTGTTAAGTAATTATTTCTGACCTGAAGTTGTCAACTGATACTTCAGTTGAATTGATGCTGCTGGCTGACACAAGTAGCAGTAAAAATAGTATCCACATAAACAGAACAACATACGTCTGTCACTTCTGATTTCTAGGAACCGTTTCTAGGAATTAACAGTACTTATACACCTGCAAGGACTAAGGTGAAGATATATAATTTATATAGAGATCGCGGGTGATGGAGCGATATATTGTAAGCGGTTGAAATAGGAGATTATCTGTAGTCAAAACACATAATGTCCAGGCAAACCGGATTCTACTACGTGCTCACTGCACACAGGCAGAAGAAGGTCTCTCAGATATTTACCAAACATTTAAAAAATCTGAATGTTTTTCACAATTCTGCTAACTCGCAATGAAATTAATGTTACAATTTAGACACAACGTCCCACGCTGATTGTTCAGAAGTTTCTGTCCCTCGCAACTGTCACAGAAGACATATACTGTTGCCAGTGATAACTTAAACATCTCTATAACATCCCGTACGAACCAACAACTGGGAAGATCTCTTAACCTGTGGGGAAGTTTGAGAAGGAAATTGTGTTATCTTTCTTTCCATTGGTTGAAGGTGAAACCCTGAAAATGCAGTGTGGTGACATAAAGAGTCTAAACGGAAGAGTCTGACATGTTCACAAACAAACCACAAACAACACGGCCACCACAAGTTACTACAGACCTGGAAAACAATGTGAGATTTGTCTTCGTGCGGTCGAATCAGACTGAGGGTCTGGTTGGTGAGGCATAGTCGGTATGCAGTCGGCGACACAACCTTGCCATTACCTAATCCCTTCGGCTTCACAGTGACAGGCCAGATGTGTTCTGTAAAACAATCATTTAATACCACATAAATAACGCACAAATCTCTTCTTTTTGCTATGTTATATTTTGGATTACATAGTCTGGCATAACAAGACATTGTATGGCACAGCGCGATGTGTATGTGCGAGTTGTGTATGTGTTCTAGTTCTAGACGTTTCCAGCACTCAGTGGGGTTCTATTAACTGACTAGTGACTATGTATATATTGTGGCTACAATGCTATATGAGTTATGAGGTATCATTGAACTAAGAACTAGTCAAGCTTTTTTCGGAACATTTACGCCAAGCCGACCTTTCTATGCTGGTACTGAGGGTGGTCACTGCTTGTCGTTGTCAGTGGGTTTTTATGTCCCAAATTGAGATGGGACCAACATTAACATGATTCTTTAATTTATGAGGGTCACAGTCCCCAGTGTTGACAGCCAGGTGTTGACAACAAATATCATGACAGCTGTGACCAGGTATTGAACACGGCCGGGCAGCCACGTGACAGGTGGAAGTGCTACCCACTACACTACCTGTGCCTCTCGGGGTGTGTGTGTGTGTGTGTGTGTGTGTGTGTGTGTGTGTGTGTGTGTGTGTGTGTGTTGTGTGTGTATGTGCACGTGTGTGTGTGTGTGTGTGTGTGTGTGTGTGTGTGTGTGTGTGTGTGTGTGTGTGTGTGTGTGTGTGTGTGTGTGTGTGTGTGTACAATTGTGTACATATACATGCATATATGTCGATCTGTACATGTTTGAGTATGGATACATGTATTATGTGCCAGTCTGTCTACATGTCTGTGTGTCTTAACGTCTATAGATCTATAAATATATGCATCTTTACGTGCATGTGTCTATGAGTGCATGTATCTTTGAGTTTGTGCTTCTTTCAGTTTGTGCATATTTTTTTGCATCTGCCAATAGTAGTGTATCTGTGCATCTTTGAGTGTGTGCCTGTGTGTCTATGCATCTTTGAGTCTATGCCTGTGTGTCTGTGCATCTTTGAGTCTGTGCCTGTGTGTCTACACATCTTTGAGTCTGTGCCTGTGTGTCTACACATCTTTGAGTATGTGCCTGTGTGTCTGTACATCTTTGAGCATGTGCCTGTGTGTCTGTACATCTTTGAGCCTGTGCCTGTGTGTCTGTACATCTTTGAGTCTGTGCCTGTGTGTCTACACATCTTTGAGCCTGTGCCTGTGTGTCTGTGCCTGTGTGTCTACACATCTTTGAGTCTGTGCCTGTGTGTCTGTACATCTTTGAGTCTGTGCCTGTGTGTCTACACATCTTTGAGCCTGTGCCTTTGTGTCTGTGCATCTTTGAGTATGTGCCTGTGTGTCTACACATCTTTGAGCCTGTGCCTGTGTGTCTGTGCCTGTGTGTCTACACATCTTTGAGTCTGTGCCTGTGTGTCTGTACATCTTTGAGTCTGTGCCTGTGTGTCTACACATCTTTGAGCCTGTGCCTTTGTGTCTGTGCATCTTTGAGTATGTGCCTGTGTGTCTACACATATTTGACCTGGCTGTGTGCTGTACTCTTGATTGTGCTGTGCTGTCTGTGCATTTGATTTCCTTCGTGCACTTAGCTGTCTTGTGCACTTTGATCTGCCTGTTCTGTGAATCTATGTCTTATGGCATCTTTAGTTCCCTTTTTGTGATTTTGATTTTTTTCCGTTGCTGTCACTTTAAAGGGCCGGTTGGTTGGCATTGGGTTTTGTGCCGGGTTTCCGGCATTTTTAAACCCCCCTTTGGTCTTTTCACAAAAGGGCCTTTGTTTTCCATCTTGAGTATCTTGTGTGCCGTGTTTTTGGTGTTTGTTGTGCTGTCACTTTGTTTGTCCTTTTGTCACCACCTGCATTTTCGGGTTTCACTTGCCAAACTTGGGAAATAAACCAAACCTTCTCACCATTCCCAAATTTAAAATCCAGTTTTGGGTTGTGGGGTTTGGAGAGTTTGTTTTGGGCCAACTAAAAATCTGGAAAATGGGGGACAAATGAACAATCCCGGATTTGGCCCCTAAATGTGTAACAATTTTTCTGAAACAAATTTTAAAAAATTAATTTTTTAAATTTTGTAAAATCTAAAACCTTTTTGTTGCTAGCTTAGAAAAACCCGGTTTGTGGTTTTGTGTTTGACTACAAAATCCCTTTTTAAAAACAAAATATTGTTTTTCAGGGCCTTTAAATTTATAATTTTTACCTTAGTCCTTGCATTATAAGATTTAAATTTTAGAAATTCCCAAAAATAAATACGGGTTTTTTTCTTTTGGGGAATATTTTTAGTATTTTAGAAGATAATTCAACTAAATTGTTGAAACTTCTCAGTAATTTTAAACCTGCTTGGAAAAAACCCGTTTTTTTGAACACCGTCATTTTGAGGGACTGAATGGAACCCTGTTTTAATTTTAAGCCATTTTAGGGTAGGGGAAGAATGTTAAACTATTATTTTTTTCTACTGCAAGATACAACAGTTAATGCTGCAGTCCACAAGCAGCAGATAATAGCCCATACAGAATACTGGTCCTTCTTTTTAAGTTCAAATTTTACTCTTCATACACTTGCAAGACAATGAATTTCCTTAAAAGTTTTAAAACCCCAAATGACCCGGTCCATAGAATTCTAATGAAGCACTAAAACCTTGCCCCCACATGCCACTTGCCACGGAGAAATTCCAAATCCCTTGTCCAAATTAACAAGGTCTAACTTGCACTGTCCCAAATTTCCATGGTCTTTTAAAACACGTCCCAAAACCATGGCCCCAAAATCTGTCCCCACAAGTCAAAGATTTTAGACAATTTACATTTCACGTCACCCAAAACGCAGTCCATACCTGGAAACCCCACTGGGGAAAAATTTGCCACTGTCTCTCCATTGCCGTCCACCCAGCCCCTGGTGCAAAGCCCTTTTCCACAAAGACCACTGGTTCCCCCCACAATGACCACTGGTTCCCCCCCACAATGACCACTGGTCCCCACAATGACCACTGGTCACCACAAAGACCACTGGTCCCCACAATGACCACTGGTCCCCACAATGGCCACTTGTCCCCGCAATGACCACTGGTCACCACAAAGACCACTGGTCCCCACAATGACCACTTGTCCCCACAATGACCACTTGTCCCCACAATGACCACTGGTCCCCACAATGACCTCTGGTCCCCACAATGACCACTGGTCCCCACAATGACCCTGGTCCCCACAATGACCACTGGTCCCCACAATGACCTCTGGTCCCCACAATGACCACTTGTCCCCACAATGACCACTTGTCCCCACAATGACCACTTGTCCCCACAATGACCTCTGGTCACCACAATGACCACTGGTCTCCACAATGACCAATGATCCCCACAATGACCACTGGTCACCACAATGACCACTGGTCCCCACAATGACCACTGGTCACCACAATGACCACTGGTCTCCACAATGACCACTGATCCCCACAATGACCACTGGTCACCACAACGACCACTGGTCACCACAATGACCACTGATCCCCACAATGACCACTGGTCACCACAATGACCACTGGTCTCCACAATGACCACTGATCCCCACAATGAAGACAGAAAAGTAGACTTGATTGCATAGATCATATTACCCCCCCACCCCACCCCCCGATAAGGGGGTGACTCCAGGTAACTGAACAGACAGACAGTTGGTGACAGGACACCCGCAGGTAGAATGTACATTTACTTATACTTTCAACTCAAAGAACTGTCAATACGTGGAACCAACACTTATAAATAAGTGACACAGGTCAAGGCCACTCGATGTATGTTATCTGATCCTGGTGCATGGCCTACAGAATACACTGATCATGCTGGGTGCTCTAAGGACTTGTATGTTGTGAGGGCAGACAGATCAAGCACATGTGGCTGTTAAAAAACAGTGCTACAAGAGAGCATTGTGCTCAAGTTTAGTTTCTCATTCACCGAGTCAACCGACGTGAAAATACGCAGCATGTGACTGTGCTGTGCTACCTGCATTAATGCAGTTCGTCAATTATTAGCAGGAAACTGACTGTGTCAGAATTTGTCAGAATTCTCGCTCAACTAGTGGGCTGGTTTGTGCAAACTGTGAACATCTAAGATATTTGCAAATATAGATGGATGTATGCCATGGCAATAACCACATACAGATGGCAGCAGTTGTTTAAAGATTAGGTGAAATTATTGTTCAATTTCTTTTAAGCTTTATACATTTAGCCTAATACCCCCCCCCCCGCCAGGTCACATGCCAAATATGAAGTCTGCTATGGGTGGCCACTTCGAGAAAACACCCTTGAAATTAAATGTGAATATAAAAAAACCCTTTTAAGAATGCGTTCAAAATTTTAATAATCTTTCAAAGGAAACCCGTATGTGGTTATTGCCATGGCATACATCCATCTATATTTGCAAATATCTTAGATGTTCACAGTTTGCACAAACCAGCCCACTAGTTGAGCGAGAATTCTGACAAATTCTGACACAGTCAGTTTCCTGCTAATAATTGACGAACTGCATTAATGCAGGTAGCACAGCACAGTCACATGCTGCGTATTTTCACGTCGGTTGACTCGGTGAATGAGAAACTAAACTTGAGCACAATGCTCTCTTGTAGCACTGTTTTTTAACAGCCACATGTGCTTGATCTGTCTGCCCTCACAACATACAAGTCCTTAGAGCACCCAGCATGATCAGTGATTCTGTAGGCCATGCACCAGGATCAGATAACATACATCGAGTGGCCTTGACCTGTGTCACTTATTTATAAGTGTTGGTTCCACGTATTGACAGTTCTTTGAGTTGAAAGTATAAGTAAATGTACATTCTACCTGCGGGTGTCCCGTCACCAACTGTCCTGTTCAGTTACCTGGGTCACCCTTTGGGGGGGGGAGAGGGGTAATATGATCTAAAGCAATCAAATCTCCCTTTTCCCCGTGGTCTTTGTGGGGAAAAAGTGGTCATTGGGGTGACCGGGGGTTTTGGGGTCAGTGGTCATTTTTTGGTGACCAGGGGGGTCGGGGGGGACCAGTGGTCATTGTGGGGACCCGTGGGTCAGGGGCCGTGGTTTTGGTGGCCGGGGGTGTTTTTGGTCATTTGGTCCGGGGGTGGGGGCCGTGGTCATTGTGGAGGCCGGGGTAGGGTGACCGGGGAAATATTTGGGGGACAAATGTCTTTTGAGGGCCCGGGGGTTTTGGACCCGTGGTTCTTGGGGGGAAAATTTTGGTGGCCTGAGTGGCCGGGGATTGGGACCGGAAAATCTTGGGGAAAACCCGTGGGCTATTTTGGGACAAGTGGGCTTTTATGAGGGGATGGGTCTTGTGGGGACAGTGGTTTTTTGTGGTGACCCGGGGGTTCTTGGGTTGAGGGGCCGGGGGTGGGGGGGGTGGTGGCTTTTGGTGACCGGGGGTTTGTGGACCGGGGGTCTTTTGGTGGGCCGGTGGCCGGGGTCTTTTTGGGGACCGGGGGTCATTGGGACCAGGGGGATTTTGAGGGCCCGTGGTCATTGTGAGGGGGCCAGTGGGCTTTTGGGGACCAGTGGTCTTTGGGGACCCTTTTGAGCTGTTGCGTTTCAATGAAAGAGGGCCGGTTTGGAAATGGGCTTTTGGGACTATTTTCTTTGGAGGACCCTGGAAAGAGTGGTCTTTTGGGCCAATTTTCATTGGGGAGGGTCTTGTGAGGTGGTCATTTGGGACCAGTGGTCATTTTATGAGTAATTTTGGGGCCTTTCATTTCCCCCGCGAAAAAAAAACCATTAATGGGCCCCGTTTGACACATTCCTTCACCCTACTCCCAGTACTTGCCTCCATGTGGAGTCCACAGGTCCCAGTGTCCCAGTGTCCCAGTCGAAGGGTGACTGGTGCTCATGCCCAGTATGTCCACGGCAGGGTAAAACTCTACACTGGAAAAAAAAAAAAACGTTTTTTTTTTAACAGATATTTTGCTTAAGAGGGTTATATTTTGCTGTATTTTAATATGAATTTCCTTCAAATTTAAAAAAACATTATGCCCAAATTTAAAATTAAAAAAGTTTAATAAAGTTATTTTATGGGCCCCCAAAAAGGATGTTTTTTTCTACAGGTGCATTTTGTAGTCTGGTAGGTCACAAAACTATCCAAACATGTTTGTTCTAAGCTAGTCAACAAACTAGATTTATGAGCATTTATACAGAATGCTGATAAAAATATAGATTTTTTAAGAACGTGTGTGTGGTCAGTAAACAATTGCTTGACACAGTCATTAGCGTGACTGCGGAGTCTCGGAGACTAAGTTCATTTGTCAACCCATTTCCTAGTTATTTATGAGTTGGTCAACAAGCAGGCGTCTCCAGGGGCTGGCCCAGCAACCACAAGGAACTCAGTGCATTAATTAAATTATATCGTTACTGGCTTTAAATGTCCTGGCTCCTTTGTAGCCCCCCCCAATTTAGGAAAAGTGGGGACACAGGCCCCGTGCCCGGTGCACTTTACCCGGGGACAGACTCAAAAATGCCCGACCCAAAGGGACACCTCAAAAATCCCCAGACCACCCCCAAAGGACAGGACCCCAAAAAATGCACAGACACACCCGGCACAAACCAAAAATGCACAGACACACAGGCAAGGCCCCCGACTCAAAAATTGGTTTCAAAACCCCCCCAAGGGGCCCCACCAAAAATGCACCAATTTGAAAAACCCCAAATCCCAGAACCAGGAAAAATTAAAATCACCGAAAGCCGGGGCCCCGAGAAGCGGGCACAAACTCCCAAAATGCCGAACGCAGGGGGCAGGCCGAAAATCAAAGGGAAAACGGGGACGGGTAAATTGTTGGGGCCAAGGGTAAAAAAACCGGGGCACAACCAATGGACGGGCGAGGGAAAGTGTGGGCACACAGGCACAAAAATAAAATACCCAACAGGCAAGATGGTTTAACCAAAGAATGGGTTTTTGGGAAAACCCGAGATTGATGTGGGAAAACACGAGGCCCTTTTTTCAAATTCACGAAAAAAATGGTGGAAAAAGGTTTAACCAAGAATTTAAACACGGCTAAGAAAGTGTGGACACCACGGGAAAAGGGCCCGAACAAGAAAAGTGTAACACCGGCCAAAATAAAAAATCACCCGGGAAAAGGAAAAAGTTTTCCCGGAAAAGATGGGGGCACGGGAAAAACCCGGAGATGATGTGGGCCAAAAGGCCAAAGATGTGTGGGCCCACGGCCCAGGCTCAAAAATTTCGAACACACAATGCTTAAAAAGGCAGACACCAAGGGACATACTCAAAAATGTGTGGGCACCAGGCACAGACTCAAAGATTGTGGGGAAAAGGAAAACTCAAAAATGCACAAACCGGAAAAGTAAAAATGCATGAACCAGGCCCCCTCAAAATGCACAGATCCACAGGGATTAAAAAAAAATTTCACAAACTGAAAAAAGCACAAACTCAAAAATACATGCACTCATGGGAAAACATGTGCTTTTTTAGATCTTAGGCGTTAAAAACACGAAAATGGAAGTTTTGGCCAAAAAATCCCTACTCAAACATGTCAGTTGGCATATATCTGTATGTGCACAATTAAAACACCACACACACACACACCACACACCACACACACACACACACACAAAAACCCCACACACACACACACGTGCCATAAAACATAAAAACACACACACACACACCACACACACAACACTATGTAGTGGGTAGCACTTCCACCTGTCACGTGGCTGCCCGGCCGTGTTCAATACCTGGTCACAGCTGTCATGATATTTGTTGTCAACACCTGGCTGTCAACACTGGGGACTGTGACCCTCATAAATTAAAGAATCATGTTAATGTTGGTCCCATCTCAATTTGGGACATAAAAACCCACTGACAACGACAAGCAGTGACCACCCTCAGTACCAGCATAGAAAGGTCGGCTTGGCGTAAATGTTCCGAAAAAAGCTTGACTAGTTCTTAGTTCAATGATACCTCATAACTCATATAGCATTGTAGCCACAATATATACATAGTCACTAGTCAGTTAATAGAACCCCACTGAGTGCTGGAAACGTCTAGAACTAGAACACATACACAACTCGCACATACACATCGCGCTGTGCCATACAATGTCTTGTTATGCCAGACTATGTAATCCAAAATATAACATAGCAAAAAGAAGAGATTTGTGCGTTATTTATGTGGTATTAAATGATTGTTTTACAGAACACATCTGGCCTGTCACTGTGAAGCCGAAGGGATTAGGTAATGGCAAGGTTGTGTCGCCGACTGCATACCGACTATGCCTCACCAACCAGACCCTCAGTCTGATTCGACCGCACGAAGACAAATCTCACATTGTTTTCCAGGTCTGTAGTAACTTGTGGTGGCCGTGTTGTTTGTGGTTTGTTTGTGAACATGTCAGACTCTTCCGTTTAGACTCTTTATGTCACCACACTGCATTTTCAGGGTTTCACCTTCAACCAATGGAAAGAAAGATAACACAATTTCCTTCTCAAACTTCCCCACAGGTTAAGAGATCTTCCCAGTTGTTGGTTCGTACGGGATGTTATAGAGATGTTTAAGTTATCACTGGCAACAGTATATGTCTTCTGTGACAGTTGCGAGGGACAGAAACTTCTGAACAATCAGCGTGGGACGTTGTGTCTAAATTGTAACATTAATTTCATTGCGAGTTAGCAGAATTGTGAAAAACATTCAGATTTTTTAAATGTTTGGTAAATATCTGAGAGACCTTCTTCTGCCTGTGTGCAGTGAGCACGTAGTAGAATCCGGTTTGCCTGGACATTATGTGTTTTGACTACAGATAATCTCCTATTTCAACCGCTTACAATATATCGCTCCATCACCCGCGATCTCTATATAAATTATATATCTTCACCTTAGTCCTTGCAGGTGTATAAGTACTGTTAATTCCTAGAAACGGTTCCTAGAAATCAGAAGTGACAGACGTATGTTGTTCTGTTTATGTGGATACTATTTTTACTGCTACTTGTGTCAGCCAGCAGCATCAATTCAACTGAAGTATCAGTTGACAACTTCAGGTCAGAAATAATTACTTAACAACTGCTTGGAAATATACCCGTTTATTTGTAACAGCCGTCATTGTTGAGGCGATGCGTGTTAATGGTCACACCTGTGTGTATATATAGCCTATGTTATACGTGTGGATGGAATGAATGTTTGTAAACATGTTATTTGCTAGGCAGTAAACCTGCATGGAGAACATATAATTAATGTTGCGTATATTTTAAAAAGCCCCACAATGGGCAAAATGAAAAAGGGGGAAAGGGTTTTTTTTTTCTTTTTTTAATGTATGCAATTTTTTATTATTCTTGTCAGTATCATTATTCAATGTAATATTGTGTTTTTTTCATTAGAATTACTTTTTAAAATCACTAATGACCCAGCCACTATATCGAAAAAATAACTTGATGTATGTGAAGGAACTGGTGTTTAAAGTTTGTACTCAGCCTATGCTATCCATATATGGCATGGTCATGAATATTTATGACTTAAGAAACGTGTGTTCTATATTATCAACAAGTGTCTTAACTGTGGCTGACGTCAATATCTTTCCATGGTTCATTGCACTGCACGTTCATGAATATTCATCATAATGGGGCTGCATAATTAATCATCCACGAAGTCAAAATGATTTGTGTAGACACAATTATTTATCAGTTGTTTGCACAGATCCCCCCAAAAACCCAAATAACGCCCCTAAGGGTTTTTTCCCTATAGGGCCCCGGGCCCAGGATTGGCCCCCGGGGGGGGCCACAATGGGGGTTGGCGTACAATTTAAGTAGGTGGCACCACTGGTACACTCGCACAAATGTAACCCGCAACAGCGAACCTGATGTTCAGTTGCGCAGGTGCATTCTGCAGACCCGCCAAAAATGGCGGTGCAGGTCATCGTGACCTATCAGTAGTTTTGTCTAGTACGAAATGTGAACAAAATCTCATCTTTTAATGTTCTTTCTATGTTATCTTTAAGTAATTAAAAACTAATGATGTAGACTTTGTTTCACGTAACATCGTTTAAAAAAAATTTATAACAATTTAATGGGCAGCACAGCACTGTTATTCTCGTGGGTGTCATGTGACAAGTCATGTGACATGTCATGAGACTGCGTGTTTGTTTGTGCAGCCAGATGAAGTCAGCGAATTCATCGACAGAGATGAGTGCGTCTTCTTATCGACCTCGCAGTCGCAGTTCTGCGTCGGACAAAAAGAGCAGTCGACCAATCAACATGCCAAGTCCACGGTACAACTCGGCCACTCTGCCAGTCACTCGCTCACAGACCATGAGCAC
>JAODUO010003793.1:0-12507 GCA_025642075.2 Ridgeia piscesae | reverse complement strand
TTCAATATGTTTACAACAGAACTGACACATTTTTGGCAAGAGAAGTCATATGTTTTGAACGTGTTAGTGGACAAAAAAATCCCAAGCCAACTAAAAAAGTGGGTAAAGAAAGCGGAAAATAAATTAATAAAATTTTTGGTTCCAAAAAACTAAAAAACCCCCCAAAAGTGAGGCACCTCCGGCAAAAAATCCACTGTTAGGCAATATAAAATTTTGTAAAAATTTAAAAATTAACCGGGTATAAACTTAAAAAAAAATTTTAAATTACGAAAAACAAATTTAAAAGGTTCACCGTCACATACATTCAGGTGTCTCCACCATCGGTGATACTAGCGCATCACCATGGTGATTCACACGGCAGTCTCGCAGAACTCATCAAGCGAGACCGATGACTGGATCCGTCTCCCTGAGACCAGCGCTGACAGAACCGGTCTGGATCCATCGATTCCAGATGCCATTGATTGTGGAGAGAAGTAGACAGATGACCCACTTACGATCGATGCCCGGTCAACGCTTTGCTGCTGCAACCGCTCCAGGTCACCGAAACGCCGGCAATCAAACACCGACGGACGATTGAGTGCGAAGGCTGAAGCCGATGTGGCGAGCGTGTAGATGGACGACTGACTCAATGCGGACCGCAGTGAGACGCTGGAGTCGGCCTTCCGTAGAGCCATCACGCGGCTGTGGCGTGTCTTCCCCTGATTTGACGTCACGATGCATGTGAGCAGATCAAGTAGCTCCTTCTCGATGGCCTCCAGTCGTCGCCGGGTCATTTCGTAAGCATCGGAGGTCATCTGCTTGGAGGAGAGCGCCCGCACTAGACGTATGATGTTACGGCGACTGCTCTCTGCCATCTCGCGTGCCGCCCCGCCACCATTCACATGCACCGCTTCATACAGCTTCGTCACAAACTCATGGAACTGGTCTTCGCTTTCGAGCTCCTTCAGGTTTGCCGCAAAGAACATGACGCGCAATAAATGGCACAAATACCGCACGCAGTCACTGGCTCTCTGCTTGTTCTCGCTTTTACCTGCTTCCACCTCGGGTGAAGATTTTGCATTTGAATCTTTTGAGTCACCTGGTGTAGGGATGGCTTCCGGCAGATATTTCTCGTAGACCAACTTATTTTTTATGCAGATCTCACGAGCCTTGTTATAAGCATCGACGAGGCATCCCTCTTTTGGTTCGGTGCCGTCTTTGGTATTTGCAAGAACGATGTCGATGTAGCAGATCTTGCTGCGCAGATCCGAGTCGAAATCAACCGTGACTTGGTTGTAATCGAGAATGAAGTGACCATCATGGAGACGCAGCTGTTTCGCATACGGCAGATGAGTGAGAACCAACACCTCAAGGTTGTCATCGGACACTAACAGCGACTCAAACTTCTTCGCAGCATCTGTCCCCGAGTAATACTGCAGCAGATCCCTTATGACTTGCGCCTTATTCGTACCCCACATCCGTGCACTGTGTTGTGCTAGGTGAGAGATAGTTGCACCAACAGTGTTGATAAACACAGATGGGCAACGTCCATGGAACGACAACTGCAGAGCCAGTGACTCGAACAGTCGGTCGAGCTTCTTCACAGCATCGACAATGGCATTTGATGTACTAACATCTACGACAGAGTTGGGCCGGAGCTGGAACCTTGCTGGACCGGCGGTGGACTTAAATCACACTCAATTCGATACTTGTATGCGAACACGTCATATTCAGTGACGCCCCTGAACATCGCCGTACGAGACATCGTCTGAAGGATGCACAGAGCTGACAATATCTCCTCCTCATTATTCCAGTAGTTCGCACGGACGATTGCCAATAATTTGTCACGCTGTTCACGTTGCTTTGACTGTCTGTTGAGTAGCCACAATGTGCCAAGAAGTAGGATAGAACCACCAAGCAACGTAAGTGTGGTATCAACAACAATGATGGACCAGAATTAGGAGAGGATGAACACTCACTGGCCTTCTCACTGAGGTTATCTTCTGCCATGATGTTCGCTGTCTTACAGTTGCTGAATCTAAACCACCACAATTGATTTTAATTAGAAATTTGACGTCAATTACAAATTTTGCATTAAAATTAAAAAATCAATGGCAGTAATTTGTTTCTTACTTCCAAAACTGATAAACTACTCCAAAATCTATTATAAAGTTTATAAACATATTTAAGAAATCCAGTCCTACCATATGTGTTTTGTTTGAATGTAATTGCAAGCAATGGGCTCCCCTTCACATGTTCCGCAAATGCCAAATACGCCCAATCATTTGGGCCAAGCAAATACTCCCTTGGGACTAAGCTTTTAGTTTTGCTGGGCTTAATCTATAACTCACTCTATTCACTTGCCAATTGTAGAAACTGTTCATAAAACTTTCACGCAAACATCATAATAGTAATGTCCTTACCAGCGTCGACGACTATATTGAATCTGATGGCATTACCGAGCTGTCAAACGTTTTCTCACCGATGAATTCATTATCGCTCAACATCGTCCTAAAATTACCCAATAACTATCGTAATATGATGCGATATACTTCTAAATAGTGCAGAAACACTTAATTAACTACACTGTTATATTATGCGTATAGTGCTGCGAGAGAGCAGTCAAAACAGGATGATTATAATATATCTGACAGCTCATCGATACAAATCAAATTATCAAAACAAGGCACATCCCCAGCTTCCGGGCACATTGCAGAAATTCTATATTTTATGTTTTGATAGAGATATCTAAATTGTACCGGTCTAATCTTAAATTTCGAAATGTTCTAGAAAAATATGAATAACATTTCAATATATACGACCCATATTAAAAGTGAGATTATAAAGTTGTTCAACGACAACGGCAATCTTCAACCAAATCGAGGTCGGACTTCCGGTTAGGAGCCGAAACAGCGATGTATATAGTTGTAGAAAACGTAGACCGTACAAAAACCGAACACTTTTGCATGCATGCTGACACGAATTACACGATGTACATTGGACTGTAGTGTAGTGGTGCATGTGTGTTAGCAGTGGTAGGCAATACGGGATCGCATAATTTGAGTAGATATTGTAACAGCGACAGGCACCTGTCGACGGGTGTGGCGCTGTCAGTGTCAGTCTAATACACGGGCACAGCACGGTGACTGTCGCATACTTCCTGGGGCTATGAGCAGCCTTGGCATGGTCGTATGGACACTATTATAGGAGACAAGATGATCTAGGCAAGCGGCGATGCCATTTTGTGAAAGACTGCTCACTTGAAAACGCCTCTTCTTAGCCAGGTTTGTAAAATTTGAATTTGGGCATTTGTGACTGTGTAGAAGCTGGGGATCACGTCAGCTTTGGGGCGCACAGCCTATCTAGACCAGTCCACAATTACAAAATAGGGGTCTAGTAATGCTGCAATATGCAATACACAGTTACACACGCCCTAACCTAACCTATTTTGTAATAGTAGAGACAGCAAAACGTAGCATGCTGCATTATGCAATACACACACTCTTGTAACCCTAACCCCTATTTTATAATAGTGGACTGGTCTGGATAGGATCTGCACCCCAAAGCTGACATGATCTCGGACCCACACCAATTGTGCGATTGTAACTATACATTGGACACCTCACACAAACTAATCTTAAATATGATCAGTCAGCATTCACAAGTATATTTATGTTTCGCAATTATTGCATTTTGAGACCCAAATAGCACTCTGATTTGTGCCATTCGCAAGTGCAGCAATGCATGTGTTACTGCGCCGAGCACATGGAATGAGTGATAAACAGTTTGTTTATGCCAGCCGCACTGTCTTTTCGACCTCAAGCGTCTGCTAAGATGCACTGTTTATAAAACATGTGTGAGGAGGTTATGTTAAATAATTGAATTAACAAAATCATCAAATGTTGGCAAAGATACAGTTATAAAGGCAAAATTGATTTGATAGTTGATTCGATTAGGCTTCTCCCAAGGCAAGCCAAGTGCCAAGCCATGCACTAAACTTCTGAATAAAGCAGTTATCTCTTTGGATACTAGATCCAATTTTTTAGACCTTTGGGCTGAAAGTCCAATTGACTTATCACTTATGGCATCACTTAGCATGCACCGTCTGCCATTAGCTGTCAGATCTCAGACTCAAAATTTTTTGAAGATCTGCTTTTTTCTTTTAAAAATGCATAGACGTTTCTTAGGGTGCTGTCACTATGCACAAGAAATGTAAATATGATTGACACATTGTTAAGCCTCCTAATCCTATGGTTATATATGGCCTAAAATCTGGTGCATTTTCAGGTTTTTTTTAAATCTAACTTTTCCTCCATATACCTCAGGGTATCTTCATTGTTAACAAGAAATGTGTAGTTCACTAGACTTTAGTAAAGGCATCTCAGGGCTTCCCCAAAAACCAAAATGTTAAAATATTGCCTGTTTCTGCCTGGGCTTTTAATAGATCTTATGACAAGAATTTATGTGGTGATCTTTGTTTTGGAGCAACTAGGATCAGCACCCCACACACTACTACCAGTCCAGCTGGCCTTCTATTGTCCACCCTGACTGACAAATTGCTCTCCACAAGCAGTGGTACAGGGTGTACCAATAACCCAGAAAAATTCCTCAAAATTCTTTGCTCTATTCCCTGGCAGACTTGTTCAATCAAACATCATCTTTACATCTATGGGAAGCATCAATCCACACTGCAATTAATGCGTGAAGACTATTCATTATTCAAACACAAATATCCACCACTGTCAATAGTCATATATTAACAACACAGAATCACGAGGAGAGAAATGCATTTCTTTTTTTCAGTTTTATTGTGTTTCACCTCAATGCAGGTGCCGATAAGGTCGTACACGATGGCGCTGCGTTGGGGCAACGAGAGTCTGTTTGACACAATTGAGAAAGAGTTGCCGCAGTCAACGTTCTACTGGCTGATGATCTCCATCTGTATGTCCATCTCATGGGTCGTCTACATCACCTACTACAACTCCCGCGTGCTCGGCCTCATCCTCACCATGATACTCAATCATTTCATCAAACATGGCCACATTAAATTCGGTAAGTTGTGGCTACTTTTTTTTGAAGTTGCATTCCAAGTTCGTGCATAGTATAAAATTGTATAAATACAAATTTCAAGTGAACATAATAATGGTAATATTAATATATAGCATACCTGCCTAAATGCCTTGGCTAAATCTAAAACTACGGAACGTCATAGGGCAATTTTAGTTCACCAATTCAGATAACTTGCTTAAGTCTAAGTTTATACTAATTTGCTATGCGAGTAAACATACCGAACAGGGAAGATCACGATCAAGGACATAAACACCCTAATGCAAATAAATTAAATAAAGTAATCAATTGATAAATGTTTAAATGTAATATGCTTCCTCTTAATCGTGAATCGTAATCCACAGATTATGGTGATATTAATATTATATAATATATTTTAAATGATTGTTTCATGAAATATTTTATTAATTTCTTGTGCAGTAGGGGCCTACTTTTGGGTTTTTTGGGGCACCAAAAAACCTTTTCATTTGGGGGTTTTGGGAAGCCCAACATGGGGAAAACCCTTTTTAAGGGCCCCTTTTTTTCCCCCCCCGGGGCACAAAGGAAAAATTAATAAAATTTTTTTTTTTTTTTTTTTCATGAAAAAAAAAAAAAAAAAAAAATAAAATTTAAAATTTTTTAATTATTAAAATAAATTATTAATTTTCCAACCCTTTTAATTCTGTGGAATTAGGGGAATTCACGGATTTTAAGGGAGGAAGGGCCCATTTTTTTACATTTAAACAATTTTTAATTCAATTTGGGAATTACTTTTTTATTTAATTTTTTTTTTTTTTTTTGAAAAAAAAAAAAAATTAAAAAAAAAAGGGTTTTTGTTTAAATGTCCCCTTTTGAATCTTTTAAAATTTTTCCCCCCCTTGTTTTCCCGGTTTTTTGGTTTACCCTCGCAAAAAAAAAAGAAAAAATTTTAAAAAAAAAAAGTTTTAAACTTAAAAAACTTAAAAAAAAGCAAAAGTTATTTTCCTTAAATTTTTTTGGGTTGAAACTTAAAAATTGCCCTAAGGGGAACGTTCCCGTAGTTTTAGATTTAGCCAAGGCATTTAGGCAGGTATGCTATATATTAATATTACCATTATTATGTTCACTTGAAATTTGTATTTATACAATTTTATACTATGCACGAACTTGGAATGCAACTTCAAAAAAAAGTAGCCACAACTTACCGAATTTAATGTGGCCATGTTTGATGAAATGATTGAGTATCATGGTGAGGATGAGGCCGAGCACGCGGGAGTTGTAGTAGGTGATGTAGACGACCCATGAGATGGACATACAGATGGAGATCATCAGCCAGTAGAACGTTGACTGCGGCAACTCTTTCTCAATTGTGTCAAACAGACTCTCGTTGCCCCAACGCAGCGCCATCGTGTACGACCTTATCGGCACCTGCATTGAGGTGAAACACAATAAAACTGAAAAAAAGAAATGCATTTCTCTCCTCGTGATTCTGTGTTGTTAATATATGACTATTGACAGTGGTGGATATTTGTGTTTGAATAATGAATAGTCTTCACGCATTAATTGCAGTGTGGATTGATGCTTCCCATAGATGTAAAGATGATGTTTGATTGAACAAGTCTGCCAGGGAATAGAGCAAAGAATTTTGAGGAATTTTTCTGGGTTATTGGTACACCCTGTACCACTGCTTGTGGAGAGCAATTTGTCAGTCAGGGTGGACAATAGAAGGCCAGCTGGACTGGTAGTAGTGTGTGGGGTGCTGATCCTAGTTGCTCCAAAACAAAGATCACCACATAAATTCTTGTCATAAGATCTATTAAAAGCCCAGGCAGAAACAGGCAATATTTTAACATTTTGGTTTTTGGGGAAGCCCTGAGATGCCTTTACTAAAGTCTAGTGAACTACACATTTCTTGTTAACAATGAAGATACCCTGAGGTATATGGAGGAAAAGTTAGATTTAAAAAAAACCTGAAAATGCACCAGATTTTAGGCCATATATAACCATAGGATTAGGAGGCTTAACAATGTGTCAATCATATTTACATTTCTTGTGCATAGTGACAGCACCCTAAGAAACGTCTATGCATTTTTAAAAGAAAAAAGCAGATCTTCAAAAAATTTTGAGTCTGAGATCTGACAGCTAATGGCAGACGGTGCATGCTAAGTGATGCCATAAGTGATAAGTCAATTGGACTTTCAGCCCAAAGGTCTAAAAAATTGGATCTAGTATCCAAAGAGATAACTGCTTTATTCAGAAGTTTAGTGCATGGCTTGGCACTTGGCTTGCCTTGGGAGAAGCCTAATCGAATCAACTATCAAATCAATTTTGCCTTTATAACTGTATCTTTGCCAACATTTGATGATTTTGTTAATTCAATTATTTAACATAACCTCCCAAATGTTTTATAAACAGTGCATCTTAGCAGACGCTTGGGGGAAAAGACAGTGCGGCTGGCATAAACAAACTGTTTATCACTCATTCCATGTGCTCGGCGCAGTAACACATGCATTGCTGCACTTGCGAATGGCACAAATCAGAGTGCTATTTGGGTCTCAAAATGCAATAATTGCGAAACATAAATATACTTGTGAATGCTGACTGATCATATTTAAGATTAGTTTGTGTGAGGTGTCCAATGTATAGTTACAATCGCACAATTGGTGTGGGTCCGAGATCATGTCAGCTTTGGGGTGCAGATCCTATCCAGACCAGTCCACTATTATAAAATAGGGGTTAGGGTTACAAGAGTGTGTGTATTGCATAATGCAGCATGCTACGTTTTGCTGTCTCTACTATTACAAAATAGGTTAGGTTAGGGCGTGTGTAACTGTGTATTGCATATTGCAGCATTACTAGACCCCTATTTTGTAATTGTGGACTGGTCTAGATAGGCTGTGCGCCCCAAAGCTGACGTGATCCCCAGCTTCTACACAGTCACAAATGCCCAAATTCAAATTTTACAAACCTGGCTAAGAAGAGGCGTTTTCAAGTGAGCAGTCTTTCACAAAATGGCATCGCCGCTTGCCTAGATCATCTTGTCTCCTATAATAGTGTCCATACGACCATGCCAAGGCTGCTCATAGCCCCAGGAAGTATGCGACAGTCACCGTGCTGTGCCCGTGTATTAGACTGACACTGACAGCGCCACACCCGTCGACAGGTGCCTGTCGCTGTTACAATATCTACTCAAATTATGCGATCCCGTATTGCCTACCACTGCTAACACACATGCACCACTACACTACAGTCCAATGTACATCGTGTAATTCGTGTCAGCATGCATGCAAAAGTGTTCGGTTTTTGTACGGTCTACGTTTTCTACAACTATATACATCGCTGTTTCGGCTCCTAACCGGAAGTCCGACCTCGATTTGGTTGAAGATTGCCGTTGTCGTTGAACAACTTTATAATCTCACTTTTAATATGGGTCGTATATATTGAAATGTTATTCATATTTTTCTAGAACATTTCGAAATTTAAGATTAGACCGGTACAATTTAGATATCTCTATCAAAACATAAAATATAGAATTTCTGCAATGTGCCCGGAAGCTGGGGATGTGCCTTGTTTTGATAATTTGATTTGTATCGATGAGCTGTCAGATATATTATAATCATCCTGTTTTGACTGCTCTCTCGCAGCACTATACGCATAATATAACAGTGTAGTTAATTAAGTGTTTCGTGCACTATTTAGAAGTATATCGCATCATATTACGATAGTTATTGGGTAATTTTAGGACGATGTTGAGCGATAATGAATTCATCGGTGAGAAAACGTTTGACAGCTCGGTAATGCCATCAGATTCAATATAGTCGTCGACGCTGGTAAGGACATTACTATTATGATGTTTGCGTGAAAGTTTTATGAACAGTTTCTACAATTGGCATAGTGAATAGAGTGAGTATATAGATTAAGCCCAGCAAAACTAAAAGCTTAGTCCCAAGGGAGTATTTGCTTGGCCAAAGCAAAGGTGTATTTGGGCGTATTTGGCATTTGCTTGGCTACACTATGTGATACGGGTTAAGCCCTTATTAAGCTTGTCAATTAACATTCACACAAAACACATATCGGTAGGCACTGGATTTTCTTTAAAATATATGTTTTATTAATACCTTTGATATTATATTTGTATTTAGGAGTAGTTTTATTCATTGTTACTGGTGTGAAGTTGATTTTAGAAGACAAATTACCTGCCATTGAATTTGTTTAATTATATATGCAAAATTTGTGTAATTGACTGGTCAAAATTTGCTGAGATATATATATACACATTGTGGTGTGTTTTAGATTCAGCAACTGTAAGACAGCAAACATCATGGCAGAAGATAACCTCAGTGAGAAGGCCAGTGAGTGTTCATCCTCTCCTAATTTCTGGTCCATCATTGTTGTTGATACCACACTTACGTTGCTTGGTGGTTCTATCCTACTTCTTGGCACATTGTGGCTACTCAACAGACAGTCAAAGCAACGTGAACAGCGTGACAAATTATTGGCAATCGTCCGTGCGAACTACTGGAATAATGAGGAGGAGATATTGTCAGCTCTGTGCATCCTTCAGACGATGTCTCGTACGGCGATGTTCAGGGGCGTCACTGAATATGACGTGTTCGCATACAAGTATCGAATTGAGTGTGATTTAAGTCCACCGCCGGTCCAGCAAGGTTCCAGCTCCGGCCCAACTCTGTCGTATGATGTTAGTACATCAAATGCCATTGTCGATGCTGTGAAGAAGCTCGACCGACTGTTCGAGTCACTGGCTCTGCAGTTGTCGTTCCATGGACGTTGCCCATCTGTGTTTATCAACACTGTTGGTGCAACTATCTCTCACCTAGCACAACACAGTGCACGGGTGTGGGGTACGAATAAGGCGCAAGTCATAAGGGATCTGCTGCAGTATTACTCGGGGACAGATGCTGCGAAGAAGTTTGAGTCGCTGTTAGTGTCCGATGACAACCTTGAGGTGTTGGTTCTCACTCATCTGCCGTATGCGAAACAGCTGCGTCTCCATGATGGTCACTTCATTCTCGATTACAACCAAGTCACGGTTGATTTCGACTCGGATCTGCGCAGCAAGATCTGCTACATCGACATCGTTCTTGCAAATACCAAAGACGGCACCGAACCAAAAGAGGGATGCCTCGTCGATGCTTATAACAAGGCTCGTGAGATCTGCATAAAAAATAAGTTGGTCTACGAGAAATATCTGCCGGAAGCCATCCCTACACCAGGTGACTCAAAAGATTCAAATGCAAAATCTTCACCCGAGGTGGAAGCAGGTAAAAGCGAGAACAAGCAGAGAGCCAGTGACTGCGTGCGGTATTTGTGCCATTTATTGCGCGTCATGTTCTTTGCGGCAAACCTGAAGGAGCTCGAAAGCGAAGACCAGTTCCATGAGTTTGTGACGAAGCTGTATGAAGCGGTGCATGTGAATGGTGGCGGGGCGGCACGCGAGATGGCAGAGAGCAGTCGCCGTAACATCATACGTCTAGTGCGGGCGCTCTCCTCCAAGCAGATGACCTCCGATGCTTACGAAATGACCCGGCGACGACTGGAGGCCATCGAGAAGGAGCTACTTGATCTGCTCACATGCATCGTGACGTCAAATCAGGGGAAGACACGCCACAGCCGCGTGATGGCTCTACGGAAGGCCGACTCCAGCGTCTCACTGCGGTCCGCATTGAGTCAGTCGTCCATCTACACGCTCGCCACATCGGCTTCAGCCTTCGCACTCAATCGTCCGTCGGTGTTTGATTGCCGGCGTTTCGGTGACCTGGAGCGGTTGCAGCAGCAAAGCGTTGACCGGTCATCGATCGTAAGTGGGTCATCTGTCTACTTCTCTCCACAATCAATGGCATCTGGAATCGATGGATCCAGACCGGTTCTGTCAGCGCTGGTCTCAGGGAGACGGATCCAGTCATCGGTCTCGCTTGATGAGTTCTGCGAGACTGCCGTGTGAATCACCATGGTGATGCGCTAGTATCACCGATGGTGGAGACACCTGAATGTATGTGACGGTGAACTTTGACCCATTTGTTGTTCGTAATGTTACAAGATTGTATTTTTATAGCTTATACGCCAGCAACGAACCACCTCAGATTGGGTAAATTTTGAGCAAAATTTTACTATTGCCGTCCAGAGCAGTGGCATATTTGCGGAGGTGCCATGGCAGCTTTGGGGATTTTATTTAGCTTTTTTGGCAAGCAAAACATATTATTAAGCTTTAGTCTTTCCGCTTTCTCTTAGTCCCACTTTGATGCCTAGATATGGCGTTGGTCAAGATTTCTGAAATGTCCACTAACACGTTCAAAACATATGACTTCTCTTGCCAAAAATGTGTCAGTTCTGTTGTAAACATATTGAAAATACTAACAGTATTATAGATGTTAGTGAAATTAGCACAGTTGGTAGATAATTTGTTATGTATAGGGTAATAATTCACAAGGAGCTATGAGATGCATTAGCATCAAATGATTAGGCAGTCTCAAAGTTAAATATGAATGTAAAATGTTAACGTTGCCAAACAGACACTAAGGAGGAAAAGCAGTGTTAAAAACATGTCTTCACGTGGTGGCAAAATGTGTACATTTTAGTACAGTGTATTCACAAATGCCGGAAATAGCAGTTCATGTTATCGGAAAAATCAACACTCATGCAAAATGTGAAAAAAACTGTTCAGTGTATTATCCTGATATAGAAGGTAGATTCAATTTAAAAGCCATTTGTGTTTTTAAATGGCAATATTATTGTGTGTATTTGCTGGTGGTTGATGGACACCCAATTCACAGATCTGAGGATAGTGGGTATATAAGTATTGGTGCTAGAAATGTTGTATGTCACACAATGTTGTATGTAACCAGTTGTGTTGACATTGTCTGTTGATGTTTCTATGTTAGGCAGTAGCTTTATATATATATATATATATATATATATATATATATAAACAAGCAGTTTACATTTTTGATAATTTTACTCTGTTTTAGCAAGCATCTACAATAGGATTTTACATGACTTAAATCAAATGGTGTTTAGTCACTGGTTAACCGTTGTACAATTGATAATGTACTGTTTGAGTTTACATTGTTGCTAATGGCTACAGTATGTATCTGTGGTAACGTGAAAGTGTTGCTGGATATAGCTTGTCATTGCTGCCATGTTTTATTGACGTGCAGGGTTGTTAGTTTGCAATATTTGTATTCGAAATGGGACATGTGCAATATGCTTTTAGGCACAACTGCCTGCAGTATTTTTTAGATTGTTTTATTGAACATTTGTGTTGTGTTAGATCATATGTATCTTTGTTGTGATTATTTTGTATTGTTTACACTGTTATTCGAATTACGTGTTTAAAATGATGTATTAGAGTGCAATATTTTATCTATGTGTTGGCTTTGTGTTTTGCTATGGTAACAGTTGTGTTACATTTTACATGATGGTTTGCCGATTGTATTCATAAAACATAATTAATCTACATGCAAGTATACAACGGTGCAAACACGT
>JAODUO010003792.1:0-12860 GCA_025642075.2 Ridgeia piscesae | reverse complement strand
GCCTTGTTCGTTACAACTTGTTTACATCCGTATGTGGTGAAATACACAAAGCATTGTTTTGTGTCAGGATCATTCTCGCGCGCCAGGATCATTGCGGCGAATTACGTGATCAGTCCTATCCTACCCCTGGCACATCCTTCTTCAAAACTCCTCTTTTAATCGCAGCAAATGAATCGTTCACGAGGAGTGTGGTCGACCTCCGGTCATGTGATGTGATGTAATATTATATGATTTCACCTACGCGCTGCTCGTGATAAATGCAATGTAAACTTAGAATGCGAATGGGTCATTATAATTATTGGGATTCTCACCAGTCGTGTACCAGTCTTCAAATTGCAGCCTATTTTTGTTTTCCACGCGGCTGACGCAGTACGATTGGCGAAGTTAATTGCTATAATTATTTTATAGTTCTTCTCCGCTCACTTCCACGGTTTGCGGAGGCAATCAGCCAGGTGTAGGGGAAGGGCGGGTAAACTGGGCCCCTTAAACGCCGATCGACCTTCATTTGACATTTATGTAAAAAAAAAAAATGTTTGCTACACTAGTTGTAGGCACGTTACCAGTCTTGCCGTGGCATCGACGTCTTTCTTGTAACGGCTGCCAGTAACGATTCAGGTGGTCCCTCTGTAGCTTGTCGCACTGTAGCCCCATGGGGCCACTTTAAATTGGCCTCTGCCATAGATTATCGGTCGGACGTCATTTTAGGATTGATGCGTTTCAAACAGAAATTGCTCATTTATCTAACTATATGGCCTATTGCTCCATGGACCACATTTACAGTCACGTACCCTGACAATTTATGAAAAGGTGGTGTTTGTAAGGCACATCAATTATGTTAAGAAAAGTATCTAAAACACAAATTTACTAGTCACTGTTTTGCATTCGCGCCAAAGAAACAAATACGGCGTTGAATTGACTGCATTGCATACCAGGAATGCTGTGACAGAGGGGGCCCACTTTGGTCAAGGGGCCCACTTTACACGGCCTTCCCCTACACTGTAGCGCAGCACATCGCAATAACCCATGGCTAGCGAGAATGATAAACATTATACAGCTTTGTTCCGAAACCTGTTTCCACCGACCATGTATTACCAGTAGAGTAGCATATTATAGACTGGTCTTTACATACTCGCGCGTTTGTTCATAAAACGGCCGACAACGATCAAACCAAGCAACAATACGACTGCATGTATTTTCGTAATTTTTCATATTTCAAATACAAACTACAAGCAGAGCTACAAAAATGAGAAATTTCCAGTTTTTACAGGAATTCCGTTTTTTACCGCTCCAAAGGAGTGCATCGTTTAATTCATGGGACTGTTTTACTGGTGATTGAATATAAAAGTCCCGGTCGAACTGCTGATTTTGTTGACCGACCCATGAATTGGCGAAGTAAACCCCTTATAGTTGTGTCAGACGCGCGCAGCCGCGCACAAAAACAGTAGATCAGTGAAAAAGGATGTGCCATGGAAAGACGCTTCAGCAGCTCGCGCATAAAAGCAGTGGACGCAAGGAAACGATGGCATGTTTTGTGTCGATAACGACCTGTTTTGAATGATGGCTAAACGATTTGGTTACCTACCGATCTGCCGCATATAAACAAGCACGAGAGACATTTCGGGACGAGGAAGTCGAACTGTATTATAATTTATACACACACTGACAGTGACAGTACAGATTTACAGGTTTGTTACTGTGTTCTAATCCTAATAACTAATGTGTGAAATAATTAGCCTAGGCCTAGGATAGGGTGTACTTAATTTTGTAGTATTGAGTATTGACTATCTATTCACTGACATTGATGAAAGCCTATATAGCTATTACATTTGCTATTACTAGGATCGGCAGTAGGCTATCACTCACATAGCCAGCTAACTCTAAAGTGATGCCACCTACCGGGTTAGGCAACAGTTTCACGGATTTGTTAGGGACCGGCAAAAAAATTTGATTTACCGTGTTTATGTCATTATGATGGTCCATGTCGATGGTGTGTATAATAGGTAACAAGATACCGTTTACAGAATTTAAATATCTTCATGCAGTCAAAAACTATGGCAATTTTTAAATTTCAGAAAATGATAACAAATGTGTGACCACTGGCACTGGCACTGCACAGCCTGCTGTGTAAGGCTGTAGGTTATGTTCATATTACCGGGGCTGGATCACCCAACTGAAATGCAGTTGCGAACTGCTATAACCTTAATTATAGTTTATCAAATATTTTTGTTAAAAAAATGGACCTCAATGTGTGACATTGAGATAGGTATGACCTTGGAATAGCATTTTATATCCAATATTACCTATATTTGGTCTATTTTCAGGATTATTTGTTGGACTTTTAGCAACTTTTTTCTATTCAACTGTCTTCATGGCCCAGTAAATTGTTCTGCACCCATAATGGAAGCTAGTGTACTCTTAACATAATTTACTGGTTTCTTGGGAGACTTCAGTAGCATATTTTATGTAAGTATTTATACAAGGTTACTGACTCGGTATAAATACTGTTTTGCGACAGGCTTCAATAACCTTTACATATGCTTTATTAACAGTATGACATTTAGTATATATTTCTATATAGCAGATCTGTTTGTCAACCTTGATATGTCTCTATGGCGATGTTTCTGTGTAAATAAATTGTAAACGAACAAGTCACTATAAGCAGCATATTAATTGATTAGCATAGGAAATCTAACTATGCCAATACTTAGTGATATGATGGTCAAATAAACATATACATGTGAAATATTAATCTAATTACAAAGATTATATATTTAGATAATTATTCACACCTAAATAGCTTTTTGAAATAATTTTGTGTTCAAAGATGCAGTTAGATTAGATTACTCCAAAATGGCCGTCATTGCATCAGCGCAATCCTGAAGAAATGGGCAGTAAATTCAAAACAACTTAGCTACAATGTGTTACATGCGATTTGTATGACATTTTCAGGGTCTTTTTATTAAACATTCATCTCAACTACTAGCCAAACTTCGGAAAACTTCCTCAACGTGCTACGAAGATATAATTACCCGAACATAGCGCATATTCACTCATCAAAATAAAAATGAAATAACTCACCTAAAAAATTTCAATTCACATCTAACATACACAATTATAAATGAAGTGCTTAACTAACAAACTCGGTACGATCTACGGTGGATACGCGTAACTCGGTGATTACCGTAACACCGGTAATTTATCGCAGGCGTCGTTAAATAAATTACCTTCACAAATTCCGGTTTTATGCTAACCACAAAGTAACCGTAACCCTAATTAAGCCTAAGCTAACTTCAACTAATCCTAAACTTAACGAAACCCTAATCTTTAACCTTAACCCAACACAGCTAACAAAAGACTCCTCGACACAATACCGATATTACGGTACGCTATGCTTAGCGGCCATTGACCGTGATGACACCACATTGCTGGCGAGTTTTAAGAAAGTTTGTTTTGTGAAGTTTATTTGTTTAAATAATGTTAGTGATTTTATTTTGTAAGCTGGTGTGTATATATAGAGAATTATATACGTATACATATAAGATATGTGAGGAGTAGTTTGGCGGTGGTAGTCTTTTTCATAGTTAAGTCAGAAGGTTAAAGATCGCCCAAGACCGATTTTGCAGCAGAGGACATGAAGGATAATATTTCGGCTATATTCGCTTTAAATATAGATTCGAATATCGAATTGAATAGCGTCAACATTTTCGAATATGCAAAAGTTCTAATATGAATCAAATATTGATCACATCCTTAATATGGCTGTGTGTTGTCACATGTTATGAAACAGGCTGGTGATAATTATAATAAATATTATTATTTTAATAATATTTTATGAAACAGACAGATAATATTTATAATAAAGAATAAAAAAATCAGTGGAAGAATGTGGTAGAGCAGTTGTGTCTAATGAGCTTCCGTGCATCATCCACACAAAAATTCAGTGGCATAGCCTAGGCAGATCGTGTTGCCAAAAATGAGACAATGGTGCTTGGTTTTCTAACAGAGAAAAATCTGAATTTTACAGATGCACCAGATATGATTCATTTAGCAAAATCCTTGGCCAAAGACAATGAAGCCTTAGCATAGATAGGACATCAGCTTCATACAAGATGCAGTTTGCTGTTGGAAAGACATTAACTGATGAATTGAATGTAGATCTGAGAAGCAATTTCTCACTGAACATTGGTGAGGCCACATCAATCTTTGAAAATGGTGTTGTCCAGCTTAGTAAGTTACTTCTCTGTTGTGATTAGATACTTGCATTCAACAAATGCACGGAGAGCTTCAGCAAGTTTTCAGAGAAAAAGAACTGCCATGGAAAATTATCATGTCTATCCCCATGGACTCCTGCAATGTGATGCAGACACAGATGGAGATTCATGTCATCATGCTCACAAGAAAATAAATGATTTATAAGTTTGACTTTGTAGAGCAAATATCCTGGTGCATCCACTCAGATTTTTTATTTGACATGTTACAAGAGATCTGCTTCTTGTTTGGCATTAGCTTCACCATGCCCGAGCGGCGAGCACTAGGTTCCAACAAGGTGACCAACTGTGCATGATGTGGCCATAGATGCCACGCCCACGAATCCATCTGATGGATGGTCACACACTGTTCTACTATGCATAACTGAGTGATCAGGACAAAATTTCCTACATGTGATACTATGGCAAGTTTCATACTTGATTAAACCTCAGTCAAGAGGTGAATTGGCCATCCATGGCCAACTGAGGCAAAAGAAAATGACGGCACAAGAGAAAGATCAAGATTATCCAACGTTTATTCCATGAGTGAAAGCAAATGATACTTGTGCTACACTTCTACACCAGTGTCTTCCACTGTTCAAGCGAAAGTTTTGTTTCAAACAAGAACACATGCTACACAATGTTAATGATGTACAATTGACACTGCTCAGAGTTCTTGATGTATTTCATTCGGCCCAGCCTTCTGAACCAGTCAGCAAGATTGAAGAAATCTGGTCCAGCTTGATGCTATGATCATCATCAAACTGACTGCTTGTCATTGTCATTGATGTGTATGTGAGTTGAATGCCCAGCCTTGTCAAAGCTGGTAGCTACAATGTTGAGCTGCATCCATGGATCTCAAGTGGAAGGGAGTGTTAGTCGTGTCTAGCATCATGAGTGTTGCCACTGCAAAAGGAATATGTTAGCACATTCAGTACTATCCAGATTGTGAAGAACTTGCTTGCTTGTGAAGAACTTGCTGGCCAGCAACAAGAGTGCTATACAGTACATACACAAACATCATAACTACCTGCATGAAACAGTGAATGGTTGCCTCGTTCACAACATGAGGGGTGCATACAAAATGTACTCCACTGATCTTGCCAAGGAAAAAAAGAAGGAGGAGAGGAAACTGAGTTGAACATGTCAAAGAAGGCAGCCACCAAGTGCAAAGCTAAAGAAGCAGCTGAGCGTTCAATGAAGAACTTGGCTAGAATGGCCCATCAGCAGGCTATTTTGGCAAAGCTGGCCAAGGAGAGAGCTGACCATCAGCTAACTCAAGTTCAGCCCAGAAAAGATTATTAGCAAGTGAATTAATACAATAACAATAGTATTGGTTCGATATATCAAAATATCGCGATACTTGCGAATGTTCAATATCGATATTTAGTGGTATTGCGATACTCCGATATTTTTGGTATCGAACGACCACTGTTCGATACCTTCGATACCTTCGAAACCTTCGATACCTTTTTTAATATCGAGTCCATTCGACGATGTCGATGCAAAGGCGCAACACCGTTGTTGATGACGTTGTTTAAGGGAGCTACCACTACAGTGCTTCACTGCCTAACTTGACTTAGGCGTTGTTGTTTAAAAAATAATATAACATCAAATGTGAATTGTTTTCTAAAACTTTATTGTAGAGTTAGTCTGAATAATAACTGTTTTCTGAGCGCGATCTTAGCCTAAGTCAGACTTCGCTTAGCTTCGGTTATCCAAACCAAGGTTCGTGACTCTCGTTTGGTGGCACTACCATGGCATCTATCTCCCTACTTTACCTATGGCTACGCGTACAAAAATACACATCCTATAATATTTTTATAGAGTGTTTGTTGCACGCACTAGTATTTATGAAACTAGTTTAATAATAATATTAATATAAATAATTATTCGAGCGCGATGCACAAGCTTTGTTTATCTGGGTTCTGTTTGGTGGTGCTGTTTGGTGGCGCCACCGTTTGCCGTATACGACTCTCAACCAAGACAAACGACAACATGTTACAACGTTCATCGCCAATTTGGCAGTTTTTCAACAAAGAGTGTCTGCTATGCCATAAGCGCCCCACAGATAGGGGGGGGGATACATCGAATTTGCCGAAACATGTCACTGTCCATCATTCAAGAAACTATCAAAACGTGATGATCAACTTTCATCGAAGGACACGTCGACGTCGTCGTGGACAACGTCGAAATGACTCGAGAACGTGTTCTATCGAAATATTCTACAATGAGCACGCAGTGGACATCTAGTTATAGTCGAAGTGAATTGCCGAATCTACTACTGTGGCCAGAGCGCCAAGAAGTGACATACACGATGTGGCTTACGATGATGATACGCTTACTGCATCTACTGTCACTGGCACTGGCCAAACAGGTTCACCACTGGCAGAGGTAGAGGAAGAAACCGATCTTTTCTTGAAAACAGTTGCAAAAACATTATGAGGCTTGTTATGTGTACTTGATAACGTGGTAATTTAAGTTTTATTATATTCACAAATATTGGTGTGAACTGGGAAGTACAAGTGTAATTTTAATTAATATTTTTTCTATTATTAAGTGTTATTTTATTGTAATTGTCTATACAGTTTTGATGTTAAGTAACAATTATCTTTACAATACAATATATAAATAAAACAGTTATAACAGTGAGTGTTCAGCAGTGCTGGCACTATTATAAGTGTTTAACAATAACATATTATTTGTATGTTATGTTTCAGCTGTACTTGTTGATGGTAACTTTAGGAGACACGTCGCCTTGAAATTAAGCTGCTATATAGTGTATTTGCAAACAGCTGGGGTAAAGTACTGTTATTAATTTAAAATAATTCAATGCAATTAATATTAATTTATTTGTCACTAGGTATTTTATTGCAGTTGTCTTCATTGTTTTAATATTATATTACAATAACTTTTTTGCCTTACAGCAGTAATCAATTATACGGAAACAGTTACAAGTGTTTTGTTTGTTTACTTAAATAAAATTAAAATTGCATATTAATCATTGTTTGCATTATTTCCCTACACGTGAAAAATTGTGTGTTTCGGTCCCATTAGTCTAAGTGGATAGTGTGTTTCTTTGGAGATCTCTACTGTACTGAATTAGATTTACCAAAAAAAATTGAGTTTCGAATACAAATCTGGCAACGATTGATATCGAAGAATTCTGGTATCGAACCAGCAATATGTTGATCGATATCGAAGAATTCTGGTATCGAACCAGCAATATATCAATTGATATCGAAGTATTCTGGCATCAAACCAGCACTACGTCTGTTGCATAATGTTCTTCTACTGGGAACTGTGTTCTATATGAATATTAGAGTTACATCTTAAGTATCGAGTATCGAAAAAAATTCAGGTATCGAACGATATTGAACAAAACCTGGTATCAAACCAGCACTAAATAACAATGAGTGAATAGGGCCTGTAAGTGGGTCATGACACATGGCATGACTCCGCGCGACTGGAGCTTATCGGGGACTAAGCGAGACTAATTGGGGACGGGACACAAGAATAATATTCTAACGATGGATGACAGTTGTAGCTTCCGACTGATGAATACTAGGAAAACTGGAAAATCAGTTCATAAATATCTTGTGTTATGCGTTTCTTATCTTAAATGTCCGATTTAATATTGAGTTTATCACACTATCATAGACACATAGCGATTTACGTTGTGCAGATAATAGACACGATGTTAGGCCGTATGTGTCTTTTATACGGAATTTGCGGTTTACATTGCTGTACGTTGTGGTTTCGATAAGCACTTATATCTGACAAGTTGTCTAAATGCACATAATCATAACACATGTATACGTTTGGCCCAAACAGGTTGTACTGTGCGAAAACTGGCACTCTTCATTATTAGTCAAGATCGCCAAACACAAGTACTTGCCGCTATTGCCATGGCAACCACCATAATAATCGATTAAAATTCATGATTTCCGTGATCATTGTCACCGGCAAAGTGTTCCACTGCTTCTGCTTGTTATAATCCTTCGGACATTATAACTGAAATACGCTATTTCGGAACAGTTCGATTATTACAACCAAAAACAAAGTCCTATATTTTAACATGGAGTATATGGAACACCTGCCCCCAACTGCCCCCAGCCTCGTTTTCGCGCGCGGGACTTGCCATGGGTATGGTAACATTAAATATTGCTCACAAGACTGCAATACATTACATCCACAGACAGGACTACCTGCACGACAAACAGGACTATTCTATAATGAACATATTTTTCACGATTAGTCATTTGACTGTCGTCTCGTGCTGAAATATGGGCCATGCAAAAATTTAGTTTTTTTTTAAAGTGTTAATCTCATGTGCGCCCTTAGCATGGGACATCTCTGGAGATAGGTTTATGTTATGCATGTACTAGGGGCATTCCAAATCAATCAAAAATTTTGAAATTTAGAAGACTGTCTGTGATATTGATGAAACGTGTGTTAGTCTATGCTTCCCGTTCATGTTAACATATACCGTCCATGTTAACTGCTATTATCTTGATTCTTATCATTGTTATTTCATCATGGCCTACCCGGGGTATACATGGTTTTATTTGTAATATAACTGGTATCGTCTTTATTACAACACTGAAATACTGGATGGGAGGCTGTGGGAAAAGTTATATTGTCGGACTTTCAGCAATTTTGTTTACTCTACATTGTTCCTTGTCGTGACTTTGCCTTTCCGGATACAAATTTTGTTAAGGCACTGCTTGCAATGCTATCTACATTGCGATTGGTTGCTGGAAGTAAATGCGCCATGTGCATTTGGCAGTGTGACTTGGCAGGCGGGAACGTCGTCAGATCAAGGAATACACAAAACCAACCAGAACGCGTGCAAAGTGAATTGAGCGAACTGACCTACATAAAAACATCACTTCACTGCAACTAAGGCTGTTTTTCCCCACAAAGATATTGCTAGTGTAAAACATTGAGAATTTGCAACACACACTTATAGTTGTATATAGCAAGATGCAGTGCTATAAGTTCACTCTACACATACACACAATATCAACATTGAACATAAATGACAAACAGACTGCCACAGTGTTGTTACAAATTAAAAAAAAAATTCTATTTTCTAGGTGTGGAAATGGAATTAATGAAACTTGTTGCAATTCCAACTGTTTCTCACACACATTTGATTGAAGTAAACAAATCAATAAATGTAGTGCGTTTTAGCCAAAGCAATGTTTGCAGACACAACATATGCCAAGTTGTGTGGTGCTTGCCTCTTCTTCTTTTCCTCTTCTTGTAAGGACTTGCTGAAGTAAATTGTTCTCTTTACATGTTTTTTCATCAATTAATGTAGTTGTATATTCTATATGTTAACATTGTACTTTACAAGCTAGCCTTGTGCAATTTATTTTATATGTAAGAGTTTTATAGTTTATTTTCATTTCTTTTATATTCTCATGTATGACAATTATTGGAAATGACTGTAACAAATAACATTGATTTATTTAAAAATGGAAATATATGATGTTTTAAATGCATGTCATAATAATTATTAGCAAGTGAGCACAATTAATTGCAAAAATAAAATTTATGTAATAAAAATGGAAATAAATGTTTTTAATGCATGTCATAATTATTAGCAAGTGAGATTGATGAATTATTAATTGCGAAAATAAAATGTATGTAATGAAAATGTAAATACATGGTTTAAATGCATGTCATAATTATTAGCAAGTGAGATTAGTTAATAGCAAAAATAAAATGTATGTAATATAAAAGAAATAAATGCACGTGATAATAATGATTAGCACTGCATCATAATCGAAACATTATCGTATTTCAGCTATATACCCTCTCATTCTACTAATACAGTTTTTCCAACTAGATTCTAACGATCTTGTATGCGGCAGAAAAACAGCGCGTAATGTTTTATATAGGACAGTTCGCTCAGTTCACTTTGCGCGCGTATTGGTTGGTTTTCTGTATTCCTCAATCCGACGACGGTCCCGCCTGCCAGGTCACACTGTCAAATGCACGTGGCGCGTGTTTACTTCCAGCAACCAATCGCAACGCAGATAGCATTGCAAGCAGTGGCTTAACAAAATTTGTATCCGGAAAGGCGAAGTCGCTTCCTGGTCACTCGATCAGCTGTATGAGTGAGTACATAACAATATTTAGACAGTGGTGGATGTTTGTGTAGAAATAATCTAAGTTGCGCAGTACTTGCAGTGTAGCTTAATGTTTCCCAGAGAAGTCTAGATGATGTTCGATTGATCAGGCCTGCCAAGGTCTAAAATGGATAGAAAAAAATAGGAAATATGTACATGTGCCGATGACGTTATTGTTTTTTTAAGTATACATATATATGTTTGCTATGTATTTTAATGTATTGTTAACATGTCATTTGTGGTTCATTACTTGTTATTCTCTGATTTTCATGTTTTGACGCCAGGATGTCGGGTTCTACCAAGACCAAATGTATGGCGCTGCCATATTGGTCACCGCAAAGAAAGGCAAGACTGCCATACATTACGAATTCCTGGTTAGTTTCCCATTGATGCTAAGTCATGATTGAGCTCATTAATGAACCAACCAATTAACTAATTAACCAACTAAATAACTAACCAACCAGGCTAACTATTTTACCAACTAACCAACCATCTAATTAATTATGTCAATTAGTTACGTTCATTACCTTTCACTTGTTTGGTCGTTATTACATAAGTTAACTGTTGGATTAGTTTTTGTTGTTGTTGCACGTCTTAACAGGAAATCGTGTGTGTGTGAGGGAGGGAGAGAGAGAGAGAGAGAGAGAGGGGGAGAGAGAAATGGACGGATGGAATTCGCGCATCCACACATGATGGCCACCAGTTCAGTATGCGCTAGGTGTAATTCATTTCTGTATATTGATGTGGTGTGAATAATATATATATATATATATATATATATATATATATATATATATAACATTAGTGACAAACCTCACGTGACCTAAGTTGTCAGGTGCCTGTATTATAAAAATTGTGTAATGTGTCTTATCAGATGGAAGTGTTGATATCACTATAATGCTCCAGTTTCAATACAATTCTTAGCAACTAGGAGAGCTATGTTTTACAGATACATGTTTGCCCATTAAAAAGTATATACAATGCTGCAACAGAGCCAATATATTATGTAGGTCAGTGTAAAATAATAAGCATGCTACAATGCATAACGACTACCATTTGCCAAAAAATGCAGTACAATCATTGTTGTAGGAAGGAAGTTTCAACTTCAACGAGACACATTACGTCATTCAGCCTTATGACGACTCGACATCAGAACAGGAATATCAAGATGGAGTCCCACATCTGATACAGAAAGTGGAAATGCCCCAAGGTAAAGGCAAAGAGATGGTATCAGTATATCTAGCATAGAGAAAAGGAAACATGTGATATGCCAATATTTTCACACTATATATCTCAACATGCCCAAATGTCAAAAAAATTCAAGCATATATGCAGGGGTACAATTGCCCACTAGTCCGCTAGTTTGTACACTAGTAAAGATAAGGACAGACTAGTAAACCTGCCAGCCAACAAGTCCGGTGGTCTTGTAAAGGTCAGCGTGTCATCCACCGCACCCTACAGTTGTCAATCAAGCCTTTGTAGTCACAGTGACCTTAACCCATGCACAGGCCTGGCTACAGCAGCTACAGCATCATTTGTTTGTTTTATATTTGCAGGACTACTACTTTTTGGCGGACTAATAAATGACGATGTTTTCTTAGGCATGGCCACAGGGTATTGATATCCCAAACAAAAATGCATAGTTGAAACTCAGTTGAAACTCAACTGAGTTTCAGTTGAAGTTAAACTGATTCTGTAGGAGTTGAACGCGAGCTCATTTGCATGTGAATTTTTCAACTCCTCCATAGTTGTAGCTCAACTGAACTTCAGTTGAATTTGGGTTGAACTTCACAGGTTGAAAGTTCTATCTTTTTTTGGGATGTGTGTATTAAAGAATTGATAAATGCAAGCATTTCAAATGGAATATCTTTATGGAATATCTCCATGAGTAAGATACAGTGTTCATCTTGGTGTCATTTTAAAGCTATGAATCTCCTATTTTAATCAGTAATATTATGGAACTATTAACTTGACTCAAAGAGCCTGGTTTTGGTATGCCCGCATCCATACATGTTAAGTCTCCCGCATTCAGCGGGAGACTCCCGCAATTACAGGAAATCTCCCGATCTCCAGCGCGGGAGAAACAATCTCCCGCAATTTCATCGAAATATAAGTGAAAAAAATTGCGGGAGCATCCGGCTCTTTCCGGTTTTCAGTCCACCGAAAACAAACAAATTGTACATAATTTACCTTACTGGGTGCGGATAATTGGTTTATTTCTGGCTGGGCATTGTGTCAAGTGTTTTTCAGAGTCGCCTCACAATGAATAGCAATGCAATTGCAATCGAATCTGAGACTGAGCTAATGCTCACAGACACCGCCGGGCGCTCGCAGGCGCGGACAACGATTTGAACAATGACCTGAATTGGATTTATTTAAATCACGTCTTACTGTGATGACTGAACATTAAAAACAGTCTAATAAATACCTAAGTACAAGACCTACACCTTGCCTGTCCTGACATTTTTTTTTA
>JAODUO010003791.1:0-14036 GCA_025642075.2 Ridgeia piscesae | reverse complement strand
TAGGTCGCGACTCCATCCTATGGAATAACATCATCGGCAAGGAAGTAATTGGAAAGGCTAACTCAAACGGCATTCTCCTGTTAAGCAACTATGCAGAACATGATCTTGTAAATACTAACACCCTATTCCGACAGAAAAGCATGTACAAGACGACATGGATGCACCCACGTTCTAAGCATTGACACCTCTTGGACTGTGTTATTGTCCGTGCCTGTGACAAAAAAACATGTCCGCATTACACGAGCAATGCGCGGAGCAGGTGTATTTCCAACAGGTCATCGCCTGGTGCGATCGATCATGAACATTCGCCTTGCTTCCAAGCGTCGTAAACGTAAACAAAAACGAACAAGAAGAAATACAACATCAAACCCTCTAAGATTCATGTACCCGAGCCAACCTCCAAGAATCTCTCTCCTCTTCTCTTGCTGATCAGTATGATATGCACAACTTCGTCCACGCAACAAAGGCTCTCCTCTGTGAATCGGGTTCATATAACCACACTCCTCTCCAGTCCCAGGATGGGACACTTCTGAAGGATGACGCTGCCATTCAGCAACGACGGAGAGAGCACTTCGAACTGCTCCGGAACCGAGAAACTGTGATGATAGAACACACCAATCTGTCGATTCCGCAGCATCCAGAAAGATCATCACTAGATATCCTGCCAACCCCGGATGAGGTCCAAAAACAAGGATCTTTACATAGCTTTCATTGACGTGCCTAAGCCACTCGACTCCATCAACCGGGAGTCGTCTCAAGGCCCTAAACAAAAGTGACAAAGTCTGCCGTTATAGACCTCCAGTGTGCTTATGACTGTGCAATTGTGCTTCAGCCAAGCCTTGACGAAAGCATATCAAAGTATAGGATTCTCCATCATCATAAGAAAAACCAAGATCATATACCAATCCGCTCTAGGCAGCATTGAAGGACCTCCTGATATTAAAATATCTGGAACAACCCTAGAAGTTGTTGGACATTTCCCGTACTTAGGGAGCCGTCTATCCCATAAGGCCACCATTCAAGCAGAAATACAACAACATATATGCTGTGCCAGCACATCCTTCAGGAAACTACGAAATTGAGTGTTCGATAATCACAACCTCAGGAAAGATATTAAAGTGATGGTCTACAAAACCGTTTCTATTAACATGCTACTCTAGGGGAGCGAGGCGTGGGTTACTTATCGGTGTCATATGAAGTTGTGACAGAAAGATACTTTGTATCCGATGGGAAGATCGCTGCACCAAAGCCAGTATCCTCATGGAGGCCAGCACAACTAGTATCGAGGCAATTGTAATGCAGGACCAACTTCGCTGGGCCTGCCACTGTATCAGAATGTCAGAAAACTGTCTCCCAGACAAATTGCATAACTAACATATGATGTGAGAACACGTGGTGGCCGATTCAAAGATGCTGCTAAACATGATATGAAGAAAAGCCCAATTGACATTAATGCCTGGGAACTTATAGCTGCGGACCCTCCAGTTTGACGCTGTAGCATATACCACGCAACAGCCAAATTCGAGACAAACCGTCTACTTCACGAGGCGGAGAAACGGCAGAGGAGAAAGTAGAGGAAGATATCTCAACATCTCCATGTCTCCCATCCATCCTGCTGCTGATAATGCAACAAGATCTTGTGATCAAGAATCGGGCTATTGAGTCACCTCAGGACATATGACGACTGGAAGACGTCATCCTCATTTCGAGGGAGTGCTGCTGCTGATGACGATTTCATGTTTTATACATCATCATCATCATGTGTGCGTGTGTGCTTATGTGCGTGTGTGCGTGTGCGTGTGTGCGTGTGTGGTGTGCGTGTGTGCGTGTGTGCTGTGTGTGCGTGTGTGCGTGTGTGGGTGAGTACACACGTGTTCATAGTAGCTCTCTCCGATTCATTTGATGCTGTATAGATACAACAGACATACTGTATTATGTGCATGTGTTCGACTTTCCTGTAATACATAGGCCGACTTCTATTGAGCTACGCGAATAACTCGAGTAATCCGAGTCCCAATCGAACATCTAAGATCACTTGCTAACGTGAATCTTCAAGGTGAATCTTCAAGGCTGCTACCCGAGGCAATCGCGGTTTGGGGAGGATTCACTCGAGTAACTACGTCATTAGCAGTGACAGCCAATAGGGAACGTAGGCCCCTACCCCACAAGAAATTAATTAAACATTACACGACACAATCATTTAAATATGCATTAACGTTACCAAATTCTATGAATTATAATTTAAGACCAAGAAGATTAACATCACAATTTACACACTGAACAACTGGTTACTTTATTTTATATATTTACATAAGGGGTTTATAGCTGTGATCACGATCATAGCTGTTCTGTTAGATTATTCTCGTGGTACTGCGTGCGCAGCGTAAACCGTATACCACGTTAGAGATACGCGAGTAACCCGAGTAGGCCAATCGAAGTCGACCATAGATATCCATTTTTACCTATTTACTTGTATAATAATGATATTCAAAGATGGCGGAATACCATCTGATTCTGTGATTCGCCTGCATTAATATTATAATTAGTCTTTCATTATGTAGACGTTCTGCAAAGAAAACACTGACTTCATATTATAACTATTTCTTCCACACATTGCTGCCAAGAACGTACTATTCCTGACATATAAACTTTGCTTGAGGTCGTATCATCGGCATACGAATTCTATACATTCAGTTAGTATAACTATTTTTTAAAAAGGTTCCCTCTATGAATGTATCTATAATAAGTATTTAATCTAATAAGGAACAATTCATAAAATGTTACAATCGCTCACGCACATACCAGGAAATGAGAATCGGACATAACAGAACAGTATTTGCAGATATAATAACATCAAGCAACCGTTCATGTTATTCTTTCTGTCTCAGAGAAGAAACACTGAATCCTAAAACAAAGAAAATAGGTTGTCGTAACAGCAATATCTGGAGCTACAACGCCGTAATTTAAAACCAAACACATCACACACAATAATTATTTTGTTATAGTTCTCATCCGAGCATAGGTGGCTTCTATGGGACGTGTGCTTTGTGTGTATGTGCATGTGTATCGACGGACACATTCGTGTATTCAGCAATGTGCCAGTGTTTGTACATTTCACCTATGCACCCGGTAATATGTCGTTGAGCCCGAGTGATATCAGGGTGGTCGTATGACACTCAGAAACGGCAATCTTTACTGCATGGACGTGAGTAGTACAGTAGGTAAATATCGGGGAATGTTGGCGCGGTGGCGCGGAGGGGAGCGGAGGAGGGGAAGGAGGAAGGGAGGAAAACGTTTTGACTGGCTGTTGAGGAGGAAGAACTGTTTTGGTTGGCTGTGCCGGAGGAAAGGAGGAAGGGAGGAAAACGTTTTGACTGGCTGCTGCGGAGGAAGGGTGGAAATGGGATTAGGATTTTATCATTGCTTGAATGAACAGGCTTCATGAGAAACGGAATGTGTCTTTGTGGCGCGGCGTGGTGGAAGGTATAATGTCAAAGGTCATGTATCGCCCCCTGGCGGACATGTGGTGAACTACAAACAAAGAACAAGTGGAGCCATCTGACGGATATGTCGTGAACTAATACGTCAATATACGTGTGTTATTTTAAAACTAGGTAAACATATAGTCAATATATCTTGGCGCGCCTGAAGACGCACGCGTTGTGATTTCGTTTTCTCTCTTGAAGCATGGGAGACAGGCCAGCATGGAAGACCGGGCACTGCGAGGTCGTCATTCTCACTAGGCCTTCGTAACGCAGGCTACTGCAGTGGTTATGAACAATGGAACGTTACATGGAAGTAAATATAACCATCGACATCTATATCGTGCTATGACTAGACTCCGTGATGATATTGACCTATGCATGTGTGCATTGAAGGTACTTTCTAAATGTATTATTGTGTATTGCTTGTTCTTTCTTCAATGACAACGTTTACCCTGGTCCCCGTTGCATGATCACTCTTATTACACAAATAATTATTAACTTCGTTGTTATACCATCAGCCATGTTGTCACGTGACAACTTTCATAATCTATCCTTGTAAGGTATGCTTTATTTTCTAAGTCTCCTAAAATAAAACATGGTATTTGCACTTACCTTTATTCTACAAAACACTGACGAAGTCAAGGACTATTGCACATGTAATGTAATTATGTGTTGGTCATCTGGTAATGGGTAACCGATTTAGGTGATTGCGCATGCGCAATGTCTTCCGACAACATCAAGCTACAGGTCACTATCCCCACCATGTTCAGCATGTAGGTCACATAGGTGAAGTGCTCCACGTAGCCACCGCACACATATACGCACAAGGCTAGGACAGTTTTCTGTCACGTGCAAACCATAACTTCCGTTAAAATGATGCTCGGAAAACATTTTGATATTTTACGATATGAATGTAGTAAACTCTTAATATTCTTCCGTTTCGGTCTGACATCCTTTTAACATTGTCGTATTTTACTAAGGTTTACTAAGTCAGTGAGGAAATTTCGTAACATTGTTACCGTCGCATCGAAAATAGAGAGTAAAATCTGAATATGTTAGTGTTTCGACGCGATACCTTTTTCAACTATTCGTATTTTACTAAGTCAATGTGGTGATTTCATAACATTTACCGCCTGAACGAGATGGACAGAGCGACGTTTTCACAATTGTTACCAAATTAGCGTGGTAACTTGGTAACTCTTTCTTCACTCGGGAAACTTACACCATTTTGATATTTTACGATATGAATGTAGTAAACTCTCAATATTCTTCCGTTTCGTCCTAACATCCTTTTAACATTGTCGTATTCTACAAAGTTTTAGTAAGTCAGCAATATAGTTTCCTAAGACCAACGTTTCACCGCGATAGCTTTGTTACTTTGTGGTATTTTCCTAAGTCATCTTAGTACTTTCGTAACTTTCTATGTGAAAACTATGGCGCTTTCGAATTTTTTTTAACTTTGGTGAATTTTTTTGACGACGTAGAAATAGTTTTCTAACCAAAACCTAGAAATATGTTGGGTTGTGATTTCACCACATTAAAAGCTGGCGCAATCTTGTGGATAACTGCCACATATTAGATGATAGCGTCATCTAGAGGATAAAACAGCCACTAATGAGAGTCAGACACAGACAAAAAGTTGAATACCTTGGTAAATGCTCGTGTTTTACTAAGTCAGTGTGCTAATTTCGTTCATTTCGCTGTTTCATTACGTTACGTTACGCTTTGTCACTTTTTAAAAGTCATCTTGGTACTTTCACAAGTTTCTGTGGGCAAATTATGACACTTTCTATCATAACACGATAACCATGGTGTTTATTTTCGACAGAACATTTTCATATTCAAATATTGGGTTGTAACGTCATTTCTTTACAAACGGGTGCAACCTAGCGGATAATAATGTCACTACGTTAGACACTAGCTACATCTAGCGAGCAAAACAATCACTAATTAGGTTTTGTCACGCGATAACCTTGTCAAGTATTCGTACTTTTAATAAGTCAGAATGCCGACTTCGTAGCATTTCGTCACGTTTCATTGCGTTAGGCTGGTTACTTACTTATCGTCTTTGTCCCCAGTGGGACATAAGGCTACAGCAACGTTCCTCCACAGGGTCCTGTTTTTAGCTGCGGCCTGGGCCTCGCCCCATGAGAGCCACATATCTTGTAGCTATCTCATTACTCTCTTTCGCCAAGTGGTCTTTGGTCGTCCTGGCTTCCTTCTTCCGAGTGGCGTCCATCTTAGGACAACTTTGGGGATTCTTTCTTTAGGCATTCTCAGGACGTGTCCTAGTCATCTGAGTCGTCGGCGTTTAATTTCGAGGACAGCACTGTTTCAGCCCGTCTACTTGTGGAGTTCGACGTTAGATATTATATTGGGCCAGAATATCCCGATCTTTTTCAAACATCCATTGTGGAAGGCGTCGATCTTTGCCATGTCCCCTTTAACCACTCGTCAGCACCCTGAGCCATACAGTAAGATAGATTTCACATTACTGTTGTAAAGTCTTAACTTTATTATTTTCATGGTATACTGTTTGAACTTCCAAATGGTCTGAAATTTGGCAAAACCACAGCGAGTTTTTCTCAGTCTTGCTTTGATGTCTTTTGGGGCTCCATTGCATTTACTGATGAGACAACACAAGTAGGTAAAGTCCTGTACTAACTCAAGTGGTTCATCATTAAGGGTAACAGGTGCGGTTGGTGTGGCATTGATATTCATCACTTGTATCTTGGTTGTACTGATGGTAAGCCCAGTTTATTTTGCATAGCTGTCTAATCTATCATTTCAAAACTCTGCAGTATTTTAATAGTTATATAAATAACAAAGTTATGCAATTTTAAATTCACTTTTATTCCAATATTTATCAACAGAAAACACAAAAATGAGCTCATTGGCAGTTTTTCTTTAGGTCCTCCACACTCCGCAATGTCGTCGATAGAGCGTTGACCTCTGCCTTCACAACATTCCATCGCTTTTTCTGCCCCTTTTCGACAAGGTTGATTTGAATCGGCTTTGTGACAGTTCTTATATTTGGCCGTATACCTGTATTAAGACCCCAGAGTCCTTGAGACACGCAAGCCCCCTCACCATCAACAAGGTACCAGCACAGAGGTAACTTTTCTAGATTATGTTTAGACAACTTTTTATCCGCTAGTGTGTCGTGTTATGATCGAAGGGTTCACATTCACATATTTTAAGCCACAAGATGGGTTCGGTTTTTTAAATGGTGACGTCACAAACCAAAATTTGTCTAGATTTGAATGGGAAGTTACGATAATGACTTAGTAAGTTATGAATACTTGACATGATTATCACCTCAAAACGTTAAACGTTATGTTACGGCTGTGGTCGAAACCACCATTTTTCGGAAGTTGTTTTGCACGTGAGAGGAATCGTCCTTTTTACGGAAGTTACGTTTTTCACGTGATAAGTGTCCCCCATTTAGGCAGAAGTTATCATGCAAGTATGATCTAAAGGGAAAATATTCTTCTTTCTGTCGAGTCGCTAAATGTTACGAAATTACCACGTTGACTTTAGTCAAATACGTATATTTGCCAAGGTTATCGCCTCGAAACACTAAAAGGTATGTCATGACTGTCACCGAAGCCACTATTTTACAAGAAATTATGTTATGGTAGTATTCGAAGCCACCGTTTTTCTATGTCAAACACTAGTTAGTGGTTTTTGTCCGCTAGATTGTCATTATCGCGTCGAAACAAAAAAGAATTCAATTTTACTACGAGTTACAAGACTAACTTATTTCAATTTGTAAAAACGCCACCTGTCTAACGCAATGAAACGGTGAAACGTTACGAAATGGAATGAGGTTAGCACACCGACTTAGTAAAATATGAAAAGTTATCGCATCGAAACACTAAAAGTTATGTTATGGCTATGGTCGAAACCGCCATTTCGAAGAAATTATGTTGTGGTCGACATTGTAGCCCCATTTTACGGAAGTAGTGGTTTGCACGTGATAGGAAGCGTCTGATTACTTTGCTGACTTAAAAATAGTAAAATACGACAATGTGAAAAGGATATCAGGCCGCAACGAAAGAATATTGAGATTTTCTACATTCATGTCATAACATTTTTAAATGTTATACGTTTTCCGAAGTGAAACAATTGAAAAATATAGGAATTACCACACTGACTTGGTACCACTTGTGAAAAGGCATCTCTATTCATCTCGTTGAAGTGGTAAATGTTATGAAAGGACCGTATTGTCGTAGAAAAGTACAAAAACTTGACAAGGTTATCGCATCAAAACACTAAAATTAGGTTAAGTTGATATAGTACCAAGATGACTTAGAAAAATACGACAAAGTGACAAAGTCATCGCAATGAAACGCTAGAAAAATAAACGTTTACTACACGTTATCTCGTTGAGCGGTAAATATTAGGAAATTACCATAATTATTCAATAAATCTTTGTAAAATACGAATATTTGACAAGGCTATCGCGTCGAAACACTAAAATATTCAAATTTTACTACAAGATACAATCATAACTTATTTAATATATGAAAAAACCTGTCTAACGTAATGAAACAGCGAAATGGAACGAAATTAGCACACTGACTTAGTAAACACGAACATTTACCAAAGTTTTCAACTTTTTGTCTGTGTCTGACTCTCATTAGTGGCTGTTTTATCCTGTAGATGACGCTATCATCTATCATCTCATATGTGGCAGTTATCCACAAGGTGGCGCCAACTTTTAATGTAGTGACATCACAACCCAACATATTTCTAGATTTTGGTTAGAAAAAAATTTCTCTCTTAAAAAAAGCCACCAATGCTATCGTTTGTCAAAAGCGCCATAGTCTTCACATAGAAAGTTACGAAAGTACCAATATGAATTAGGAAAATACGACAAAGTGACAAAGCTATCGCGGTGAAACGTTGTAATGTTTAAAATTTACTACACGTTACAAAGCAAAGTTAATAAATTGTGGAAAAAATGCCTCTCTATCTCGTTGAGGTGGTAAAGTCTTAGGAAATTATATTGCTGACTTACTAAAACTTAGTAGAATACGACAATTTGTCACGAAATTTGCTCACTGACTTAGTAAACCTTAGTAAAATACGACAATGTTAAAAGGATGTCAGACCGAAACGGAAGAATATTAAGAGTTTACTACATTCATATCGTAAAATATCAAAATGTTTTCCGAGCATCATTTTAACGGAAATTATCTTGCTGACTTACTAAAACTTAGTAGAATACGACAATTTGTCAAGGCTCAAAATATCAAAATGTCAGTGTTCTGTAGAATAAAGGTAAATGCAAATACCATGTTTTATTTTAGGAAACTTAGAAAATAGTGCATGCCTTACAAGGATAGATTATGAAAGTTGTCACGTGACAACATGGCTGATGGGATAAAAACGAAATTAATCATTATTTGTGTAATAAGAGTGACCGTACATGACACAAGGGGCCTGGGTAAACGCTTGTCATAACATGAGAAAGAACAAGCAATACAGTTTAAACATTTATTCTAGTAAAACACAATTATACATTTAGAAAGTGTCGTCAATGCAGACATGCATAGGTCAACATGTTTGTTGTTCCTAATCACGGAGGCTAGTCATAGCACGATATGGATGTCCTAGATTGTATTTACTTCCATAATGCGTTCCATTTTTTATAACCACTGCTTTGGCCTGCGTTACGAAGGCCCAGTGAGGATGACGACCTCGCAGTGCCCGGTCTTCCATGCTGGCCTGTCTCACCTGCTTCAAGATAGAAAACGAAATCACAACGCGTGCGTCTTAGGCCGCGCCAACATATCTTGACTATTTGTTTACCTAGTTTGACAATAAGACACATGACACGCTACATGACCTTTAACCTTGTCATTTTACCTAGACCTTTGACCTACCACCCTTCCAACGCGGCGCCATAAAGACGCGTTTCCTTTCTCATGAAGCCTTTTCATTCAAGGAATGATAAAATCATATTTAATTTAAAGCTTCCCAATCGTTTTGCCCATCGCCAATCCTTTTCTTTCATGTCCAGTCGCGTTCTATATAAATAGGTCAAGTAATAAACGCAATTTGCTTAATAAAAGATTCATTAATTTTTGTATCGTACAAACAACCAAACAGCGTTACACCGGGTAGCAGACGAAAACCGATCGCGTTGGCTACAGCTGGCGCCATTTGTTTAAACTGGGCGGTCACGTGCAGAATCCGATCAGCCATCCAGGCACACATCGATCGATCACGCGAGATTTTCAAGCTACATTCTTTTCCGGATGTCACGATAACTCAGATGTGTGGTTCAACAATTCGCTACCGAAGCTTTTTATTGTTTTCCGAGTTTTCTGTTTATTTCATAAAAACTAAGGCACATATATATATGCATAAACGAATTAGCACGTCACATGGGATATTTCGTAGGTTTGCTTTTTCGTGAAATTAGTCTCAAACGCGAGGAGCAAACGTAATCGAACTGATAATGGATTTTTAAGGCGTTGCTCCTCCAAAACCGCGCTAGAAGACCCAATTCATCCGCAACAGCCAATCAAAACATTTCTTCCTCCGCAAAAGCCAATCAAAACCTTTTGCTCCCTTCCTCCCTCCCCTCCTCCGCTCCACCGGGCCAAGCATACCACGATCTTTAGCTACTATACTACTGCAGTGTGACATTATTATAGTGTGACTACCCATATGCACACGTCTCCTTTACAAATTTACTTTTTGGTAATACGAAATGCCCGTGATATGTAAGCTATACTTCGTGAATGTCTGACGCTCGATAATAATTATCCCATGTTAAAGCAAACGATTCTGCTTTGCGTTTGATTGTATTTTAATAACCGCACTATCCCCAAATAATGGTTACTGTTTCGTTTTCCGGAGATAATCATAAGCAGGCTCAGAGGGACACATCATGCATTGTTGGGATGGTTACTAGCCAATGCAATACCAATACCACGGTAATGTCAATGCCATGGTGACGGGCGGCAAATTGTGATTGGTGATCTTATCAAGTATGCAAGCTGTTGCTCAGTACAACCAAGTTACTGTTAATGATAAATCAAATAGTCCGGTAGTGTATATTTATTTAAATAAATACAAGTAGCCAAGTTCTGGTTTCCGTGTAATGAAAAAACAAGCAAAAATTGCCCGGCAGTTTAAACTGCCTAGGATATTTAGGAAAGCAGCACAACAATCAGGACGTTTGCATATCTTCGTTGTGGCTACACAAATCCAATCTCTAACGTATGACTGAACCACTCAATTTATGTCTGCATAAGCAGAATATTACTGGGGGATCTTAATGTAATAATTGTTCACATCTGGACAAAACATGATATTTTGCACAGATGACCTTGATTCCATACTATTTCAGAATATTGAGGGAATCAACCTGAGTTGTTGATGCTATCTCTGGAACCGGTGCTACGAGTTCAATGATTTTAGTGTCGTTTCTAGGGTCATTGAGTGTTGCTGATGGGATTGTTTTTTTTTTTAATCGGTTTTGGGTCACGGTCACATGATATGGGTAAATGTGAACAACACACACGTGGTTCGGCGTAGCTATGTGTACAATCTTAAAACTCCAAAGTCCTTTCGATTATTTTGCTCCTCGCGTTTTAGACTACTTTCACACAAAAAGCAAACCTATGACATGTGTTTCTTCGGTTTATGAAATAAACAGAAATCTCAGAAAAAAGTAAGTCTCTATAGCTTTTACTCGAACTACACATCTGAGTTATCGTGACATACGGAAAAGACTAGCTTGAAAATATCGCGTGATCGAAAAGGAACGATGAGATCGACCTTTGAAACATCCATGCTGTGCCTCGATAGACGCGAATGGTAGCTGTTAACTAGAGTCGCAATTTTCCGTTGTTTTGTTGTTTTTTGTTGTTCAACGATGGGACGCTCGCGTATGCTTGCGACCGACTCGGCAAGGAAGAGGGCAAGGAAGAGGGCAAGGAAGAGGGCAAGGAAGAGGGCAAGGAAGAGGGCAAGGAAGAGGGCAAGGAAGAGGCAAGGGCACAAAGAACGGCAGAAAGACGGAAACAGCGGCCGCGCGCTGACGTGTACTTGGGAAACGTTATAGACTTGTGGAAATGTGAATTCATGGACATGATCGCCCACATAAATATGCCACCGAGACGAAGAACGACGACAGCAACCGTCGACAAAGGTGTACCTTAGTCTGGAAAGATGATGCATTTACGAAAGAAACGGCCGGCATGACAAAACTCGCCACTAGGACGAGTGTCTTTTGACAGGTTAGTAAATCATGTTTACTTTAACGTGGTTAAGTAATAGCCTTATTGTTACATAATGCCATGTACATATAATAATCAGCAACACTAAAGTAATAATTACATGTCTAAGGTCATATACAATGTAACAACTGGAATTAAGCAACAGTGCTTATTTTCCTTATTCATATATTTTAACAATTTCGAAGCAAATTATAATTCGTGAACACCTATACAGCAACATCATAATAGTGCAACTAGTTAATTAAAATAGTGAATTTCAAGTGTACCACAAGATTAAATACATCGATGCACGTGTGTAACAAGTAAGGTTATATTTAAATAAAGGTTTAATGTAATTATAGAAAAGCAACGTATAATAACAGTACATTCAGAACAGAAGTAACAGATTACTGATTTTTCAGAAGCAGATATTTGACCCTTGTTTTAAAGATCTGTAAAGTGGCACAATATTGAAGACAGTTGTCTAAGATAAGGGTGTTCCATGTTTTTGGTCCGACATATGCCAAAGATAATTGTCTGCACTTTGTTCTGCAGAACGGTATTTTATATGCGAATTTCTGCCTTGTGCTATATTTATGTGTCATGGGTGACAATACAAATACATCATTAAATAAGGTAGGTAACATAGCCTTATTATGCTTATACATTAATATGCAGCACATATATTTGTTTATCTGATAGATATTCATTATCTGCAATGTTGAAAATAAAGGCTATGTGTGGTCAAAAAATCCTACATGACTAATTATGCGCACAATTTTTTTTGCAATATATGTTTTATCTAAATATACATTCGGGGCCCTTCCCCAAATAGTATTACAGTAAATAATATACGGGTAGATAAGCATATAATATAGATTTAGCAATAATCTTTTTTCTAATTTGTTCTTCACCTTTTTCATAATGCCAATATTCTTAGATATTTTACTACATATATATTTAATGTGAGCACTCCAGTTCAATGTGTTATTTATAATTAAACCCAAAAATGTTATCTTGTTTACAGTGTCAATTTTTATGTCGTCTATATAAATGTCATTTTTCCTCTCTCTTATACTTTTCTTATTACTGAAGGTCATTGTATGAGTTTTTTTAATATTTAGAGAAAGTTTATTGATTTTGAGCCATGTGGACAGTCTTTTTATCTCAGAGTTCATAGCAATTTCCATTTCATGTATATTGTTACCTTGTATAAAGATACTTGTGTCATCAGCAAACATAATTGTAAGCATTTTATCAGATAAAGTAGTTAGATCATTTATATAAATAAGAAAGAGTAAAGGTCCCAAAATTGAACCTTGTGGAACTCCACATGTCGTATGACAATAAAGACTATGTTGTGTTCACCAAATGTCCCAAACAAAATAATTGTTTCCAAGAACTAGGATTCGCTACTCGATCCTGTCCTGTCTTCGGCTTCAATAATAACTGGTTCGTTGGACGCAACGCGAATGCAATCATAATTAATCAATAGGTTAGCTTAACCCTACCGTAAACTATCCGCGCAATGTTAAGGTAGAAAGTCCATAATAAGATGACTACATAGCCGTCACAAGAGACAACAGCTTTGTAATCTTTGCCAGTATATTAAAATTTAAATACATGCGTCATATTTTCAGAAAGTGTCATCATGGTAATGTGCCCCCAGTGTTTGAAATGTGCCCCAGTTTAGGTGATAATACTAAGTTGTGGCATTTTTCAATATCACCACTCCAGATGAGACAGCGGAGTGGCTGAAGTTATGGTGGTGCGATATCGGTAACATTTAAGCTACACTATTTGATTTGTCTTGCAGTAACGGGTGTCCTTGATAAATTTTGTATTATTGGAATTGCATGTGGACTAAAGTAAAGACAACATAAAGAAAAAACATATTATATAAACTATTTGACTAGCTTTACTACAAAATAATGGCAAGCACAATACAAGCACAACTACAGGTAGAACACTGCACATTATATATGTATATGTATATGGGAGCTAATGGCACACAGCGTTTTAAAAGTGCATAATGTCAACATTAGATGCAATTTGCTATAAAAGGCTACAGCCACACTTTTTTCTGTCTTTCGTAAAAAGCACCACGTGTTTGAAATGGGGTGTTTCTTTAATGATACATTCTAAAAGGATCATTGATTCAATTCATCTTATTTACAATGTCATATGTATATTCATCTGAATACGTTTATTTCAGGTTGCTCAGGTGGGCTGTCTATATGCAGTTTACTGGTGGGTTCACAGCAAGTTGGGCCGGAGTGTTCATCGACTACTGCCAGCATGCGCCAGCCACCTA
>JAODUO010003790.1:0-11327 GCA_025642075.2 Ridgeia piscesae | reverse complement strand
AAAGCTGTTTAATTTTGGAAAGTGTAAGTGCCTTCACAAAAAGGACATGGGAATGAAGATGCACAATATACAATGGGGGGTACTGTACTAAATACTACCTTAAAGGAAAAGGATTTAGGGTTAACTATTAGTGCTGACATGAAGGTATCAGAGCAGTGTGGAATTGCAGCAGCAAAAACCCTTGGGATTAATTAGGCGAAATATAGTGTACAAAGAAAAAGAACAAATAATACCGCTGTATAAAACAAAAGATAGGCCTCACTTAGAATATTGTTACAAGCAGGAGGCCATATCGCAAGAAGGATATTGATATGCTAGAAAGAGTACAAAGGAGAGAAACCCAAAAATGATACCAAAACCCGGGGAATATTAGTTATGAAATGGTCTAAAAGAATGGGGTTTTAAACCCAACACTAAAAACCCCAGAAGATTGGGGGGAATCGGATTGAGGTGTTTAAAATATTGAATGGATATGAAAATATTGACAGAAATATTTTTTTCACAGTCAAGGAAGAGAGAAGGACTAGAGGACATGGAGTTACATTAGCAAAGAAGCAGTGTAGACTAGATATTAGAAAATTTTCATTTTCCCACAGAACAGTAAACGAATGGAACAGATTATCAGCTGATTGTGTAGGTGCTAGTAGTGTTAATATATTTAAAAATAAAATTGACATAACCTAAGACGGGCGGGGTATACTTCGATAGATAGGTTAGACTCTCAATAAGCCAAATGGCTTCCTAGTCCACCTGCCATCTACAGTTGAATCTCTAGATGGCAATCTTGTTAAATCTTATCTTCTTGTTAAATCTACTCTATCCAGACATGAATGAAAAAATTCATTGCACAACACGCGGGAACCCAAAATGCACACCAAAAAGACATTTTACTGACCAAAACATGCCAATATTTGTGACGAATCTCTTCAATGCCGACTGTCCTGTCGTTACACAAGAACTTGACGACCCAAGTAAAGCATATCTTGCTTCTTATTCACAGTTTATGAAACATTACCGTGTTTTCCAGAAGTAACGAATACCGTAATAGGAAACCATGGCATTCAGTCGGTTTGAAGACGTTTATAAACTTTAACAAATAATTGCATGGTTACAGCAAAACAAAACAACTATTGGAACTAACTATAAGATGTATCGCAATAAGCTTAACTAAATTGTAAAAATAGCAGAAAGAAATTATTATCAACCCTTACTAAAACAAATTCAGTAAAGTCATTTAAATCATTGCAAATAATCAATCAAAAAAAAAAAGGGTCCCCAATCTTCGAATATGACTATTAATAAAAACAAGTAATATACGAGTTCTTTAATAACTAGTATGTTAATATTGGACCAATCTTAGCTGAAACGATTAGTCTAAGTGATGTATATTGAAAGTAGAAACTTACACACACTATTCTTATCACATGTTGAAATGGGTTAGGTGGAAACCAATATTGAAATTATATATATATATATATATATATATATATATATATATATATATATTTTATTTTATTTTATTTTATTTTATATGTATATGTATTTTATTTTATTTTATTTTATTTTATTTTATTTTATATATATATATAAAATTTTAATTATTTTTTTTTTTTGTTACTAGATTATTAAATTATTGTTTTTTATGATTGTACTAAGTATTTGTTCACGACGAAAATGAAAGCATGATAATTGTACATAAGGATGACATATATGCGTACATTTCAGTTTCTGTAATTATACATGTGAATACAATTGTGATTTGTTGAGTTAAAATAGAAATTATAAATAAGCCAAAAGTGATAAGAATAGATTAATGATTGGGTATCTACTATCTAGGTGTCCTACTGATTGTAAACATACACAACGAATGCGTCTACCAGTTGAGCTACGGCGATAGCCGGGATTCCACACCCGGAGTTTATGTGTTAACTTGAACTTACAGCACCTTCGTACATCGACCTACTACTGAAATTAGTGATTTACACAACTTGTCTGTCTGACATTGAATACTCACTATGTGTTTGTAATGCACGAGTCGTCCTCCAGTGGCTGCCATCGATACAGTTACACTGACAATGAGCAAAGACAGTGGCGAGCTCGAAGTTCAGTCAGACCGCGACAAATTTGGCTTCAGTTTTTCAAAAAGTTAACCTCATGTGATATCATAAGATAACTGTTTGTTCCATGTGGTGGACAGTGTTTATAGTATATTAGAATATTGCACAATAATTCACAACTGGGCATCCAGAAAGCGGAATAAAAATATGCGTATTTGAATATGTGCAGCAGAAGAGTACACAATGTGGAACTTCTAAATCATTGATTTATTTGTTTGCTTCGTGGACATAGAGCAATATATAGCAGCCTGCATTATAGGGAAGCATAGGACAGCGCAAGATAGACAGATGTGGAATCAGAATGATGAGGCCTTTCTATAAAAAAGGAAATACACAAATTATATAACTTAATTGTTTATCACTGTATTCGTGATAAGAACACCTATGGAAGTGAGGGTGTGCCAATGGTGTTCATTAGTAATTGTGTGTTAGTTAATTACTTAATATGCACTAGAAATTATTTACTATTGTGCATATGATGCATTATTGGTATTGGGAGAAGTGCCAAATAAAGAACGTGGTAAGATTTTTTTTTACTTGATTTTTGTTTTTATTTTATAGTGTGTGGGTTCATGGGTGTATAATATGTTGTTTTCAATTAAAAAAAAAGAAGAAATTATGTAAGCAGTTAGAAATCATGTTTCCCAGCATGTTGTCAGTAATTCTAGTTACTTGGTTACTTCCAGAACAGATGAGTCAAATGCTATGTTACTGCTGTATAGTAACACTTCCTGCTCAGAATACAAGTTTATGTTACTGCAGTATTTATTGTAGATAAGTTGTTTTCAATTGGCGTAAACCTGATATTTTTAAACACTGAACAATTACAAGCTGCTGTATTTATTACATGGTTATAGGTGCCATGAGAGCTATCACAGTGGATGAGGTTCATGGTTTTGTGTACTGGAGTGACATGCCATGGTTAGACGTGCAACACTGGACAGCTCCAATCAAAGGGACATCTACAGCGTGACGGAGCGGGTGGAAGTAAGTAGTTTTCTGATGGATCAGTTGGTGTGGTTTGTTCTTTTATAATACACCCAGTAGTGTTGTTAACAAGTACTCACTGAAGGTTTTTGGGGTGGGGGGTTTTGGGGGTGGGGGTGGGGGGGGGTGGGGGTGTGTGGGTGTGGGGGGGGGGGGGTGGGGGGGTGGGGGGGTGGGTGGGTGGTCTTGGGTGGGGTGGGGTAATCTGGGGTGGGTTGTTGCCAGTAGGAATACTCTGGTGGGGCTGAGGGAGGGTGGGGTGGGGTATCAGAGTTGTAACAAGAGCAATTACTTTTTACTTGAGTAATAGTAACTGTAAAAAAAGGGAAAAAATGTTAATGTTTTTTGGGTTTTTTTTGGGTGATTCCCCCCTTTAAAAAACCCCAAAAAATTCCATTTTCCCAAAAAATTCCATTCAAATACCATTGGTTTTTGAATGGTACCTGAATGGTCCGGGGGTATTATGGCCACCCACCCTAAGTAAAAGGGCCCGGGAACTGACCCACACCCATGTAAAGTTTTCTGTTGTGGACAAATTCACTACAAAAACCTGAAAGAAACCAAAACAATTGTTTACCATGACAGCTATGAAAACAATTGTATGCATATCTTACTATGTAGGTTACATAAACTACCATTTTTCCCCCCTTTGGTGGATAATTTTTTGGGGGGCATAACAATAACCCCTGGTGTATTGAATAACAATTATAGAAATACTGAGCATAATATATACATATAGGGAAATTTACACATCAGAGATTGTGCTGTATTTGGTTTTTATAAGTGCTTTCCTGGTGCAATTTTTCATCCAAGGTGCTTTAAAATTTGGGAAATTTTTGAACAAATTTGCCCACACTAATTTTTCAGGGGAAATTTTGAATAGTATAGGGTACTTTTCAATATTAGCAAATTAAGGGCATTTTGTGGTATTCTTTGAAAAAAAAACCTTTTTTAAAAAAGTTTTTTTTTAATTAAACCAAAAAAAACAACTTTTTTAGTAGCAGAGTTACAAGCATTAATGTAATGGGCAGTATGGAATTTGGGGGCAAAGTTCAGTGACCTGTATCTTCAATAACCTAAATTTTTATTTCATGTTTTAAATTTTTATATACTTATGTGAACCAACAACTCTCCTAAATTAAATTTAATTTGGAGGTGGGTGAAGCAAAAATGGCCAAACATTGATTAATTTGACATAGAGTGGGCCAGAGGGGGAGAAATAAAAAAAAAAGGGGGAAGGGGGGAAGGGGGGGGGGGGGGGGGGGGGGGGGGGGGGGGGGGGGGGGGGGGGGGGGGGGGGGGGGGGGGGGGGGGGGGGGGGGGGGGGGGGGGGGGGGGGGGGGGGGGGGGGGGGGGGGGGGGGGGGGGGGGGGGGGGGGGGGGGGGGGGGGGAGGGGGGGGGAGGGGGTGGACGGACGGACGGGGGCGGAGGGAGGAAGGAGGGGGAGAGAGGGGGAGGTTGGGAGATGGGGGGGGGGAAGGAAGGGGAGGGGGGAGTAAAAGGGGGGGAGGGGGGGGGAGGGGGGGGGGAGGGAGGGGGGAGGGGGAGGGAGGGGAGGAGGGAGGGAGGGACAGGACAACATTAAAATAGCAAATACAAAATGCAAATATGCCACAACTGACATTCCTTACCACAAAGTGATAGCGCCATTACAGGTTTGTAGTCTCATTTCTTTCGCCTGCACTATTATCGAACAATCCACTTGCATAAACAGTTAAAAAACCTTTTATCTAGACTTGTCATGGGGCAGCTTTTGTGCAGTGTCACCTTGGGGTAAAGAACAAATATGACATATTAGAAAGTTTTTTAAATTTTCAATTTTTCCCAAAAGGGAAAAATTTTCCCCCCATTTTTTGAGGAAAAATTGCTGTGGTCTGGGTTTTAATTTAATTTACAGCACAAGCGGTCATTGCTTTCTTTCATTTCCCACTAGATGTTTGAAATTTTGAATTTACAATTATAAAATTTATTTGAAATTCCCTATTTCTTAAATTTTCCCAAACTTAACTTGGCACCCTTTTTTCCCTCATGTTGACACCCCTAGGCCGAATTATCCCCTATGCGTAGCACCCGGGCATCTGAAATTGCCATTATTTTTTAGTTTGATAAATGCTGCACTGGAAATTGTTTTTTAAAAAAGTCCCATGTTCATTTTTAAAATTTACAATTTAATTTATAATAAAGGGGCCCTTTTTTCGGCAACAATTTTTCTTGTGTTTAAAATAATGGTTTGGGGAAAAAAAATTGAAAAAATTTCATTTTTTATAATATTATATTTAAATATATTTTATATATCATATAATAAATAATATAATATTGTGTTAAAGTAAAAAAATTAGCAAAGAAGTTGGAAAACAACCTTCCCTCCAACCCTTTTTTAAAAATTTTTTTATTCCCCAAAATTGGGGAATTTTTTTTAAAATAATTATTTGGTTTCCAGAAATACATAAAGGGGAAAACAAAAGAAATTTTTTTTTAAACTTTTTTAAAGGGGAAATTGCCATTCTATGAAAAAAACAAACATTAAAATCATTGTTTTTCAAATTTAAAATTTTAATTTTTACAGCTGGAATACAATGTTGTTAGCACCATAATAATTATATTTTAAATTGTGAGACATACTTTAATGATCTTGAGCATGTTTGTTTTTATTCATATGAGGGGCTATGTTCCCTTTTAAAAAATTGTTACAGGAAAAAAATACTTTTGTTTTCACTTCAGTGTATATACTCAGCAAACACGTAACGTTCCCGTAGCGTTAGCAGAGGGTTATAATTAGGTTATGCAGTAACATTTCCATATGTAACGTTAAGGGAACGTAAACAAAACCTTCCAAAAAACGTTAGGTGAACGTTACGGCTAATGTTATCGTAACATAAAAATAACGTTCTGATAACCTGATTTTGTTAGCTGGGTAATATATATTTGGGTATATATATATATATATATATATATATATATATATATATATATGATTTTGTTAGCTGGGATGTCTGTTTGCCTGCCACATGGAGCCAGTGGTCAGTAAGATCACATTATGAAAATATGGTAGTCCTGCTCAAAATAGCTGTATTATGCAGCCTCACAGCCTGTGTGAATTTCTGGAAGCACTGAACATAGGACTGGTTTGGTATAAACAGTATTTCAGTGCAGCGTTGTATCAGAGCTACAAAATAATGGCATTTGTCAGATGACCAGGTGCGTACGCATACAGGGATAATTCGGCCTAGAGGTGTCAACATGAGCATAAATGAAAGGGTGCCAAGTTAGAGATTGAATTGTAGGAGAAATATGTATGGGAATTTCATGAATTGTATATATGACATTCGGAAATGGTAGTTAATTAATGTCTCAAATTGTCAATATCATAGCTTCAAACATCTAGTGGGAAATGAAAGAAACGTTACAATGACCGCTTGTGCTGTGTGGGAAATCAAAGGCGCTATATACCCACGAGATCACAGCAATGAATTCATCACGCAAATGGCGGGAAATTTTCACAATTTCTTGGTTGGAATAACGTCTGATCATAGTTACTTTTTTTTTACTGGAAATTGACTTTCTAATATGTCATATTTGTTCTCATACTCCAGGTGACACTGCACAGTAAGCTGCCGCACATGACAAGTCTATGATGAAAGGATTTTGAACTGTTTATGCAAGTGGATTGTTCGATAATAGTGCAGGCGAAAGAAATGAGACTACAAACCTGTAATGGCGCTATCACTTTGTGGTAAGGAATGTCAGTTGTGGCATATTTGCATTTTGTATTTGCTATTTTAATGTTGTCCTGTCCCTCCCTCCCCTCTCCCTTTCTCTCCCTCCCTCTTTCCCTCTCCCCCCTCCCTCCCTCCCTCCCCCTCTCTCTCTCCCTCCTTCCCTCCATCTCCCTACCTCCCACTCTCTCTCTCTCCCTCCTTTACTCACTTGCCCACTCTCCCTTCCTTCCTTCCCCCCCCCTCCCTCTCTCTCTCCCTCCTTCCATCTCCATCCGTCCGTCCGTCCGTCCGTCCACCCCCCCTCCCCCCCCCCCCCCCCCCCCCCCCCCCCTCCCCCCCCCCTCCCCCCCCCCCCCCCCCTCCCTCCCCCCCCCCCCCCCCCCCCCCCCCCCCCCCCCCCCCCCCCCCCCCCCCCCCCTCCCCCCCCCCCCCCCCCTTCCCCCCCCCTTCCCCCCTCCCTTTCCCCCCTCCCCCCCTCCCCCCCTTTTTCCCCCCCCCTTCCCCCTTCCCCCCTCCCTCCCTCACACCTTCCCTCCCTCTATTTCTCCCTCTGGCCCACTCTATGTCAAATTAATCAATGTTTGGCCATTTTTGCTTCACCCACCTCCAAATTAAATTTAATTTAGGAGAGTTGTTGGTTCACATAAGTATATCAAAATTAAACATGAAATAAAAATCTAGGTTATTGAAGATACAGGTCACTGAACTTTGACCCCATTCGCATACTGACTATTACATTAATGCTTGTAACTCTGCTACTAACAAAGCTAGTGAAACAAACAATATAATAATTATTATTGGAAAACCAATAAACATGCACACATAACTATTATAAAATTAAAACTTTAGTGTAAATAAGAATGTTGTATTGTTTTAATTTGACTTTTGAAGTCAGATACCTACAAATTATGTCCTGTGAATTTGCTAATATTGTATACACAGTATCCTATACTATTGCAAAAGTGTCCCTGAAAATATTAGTGTGGGCAAATAATAATGTTCAGAGATACATTAATTTAAGTACACCTGTGGATGAAAAATTTCACCAGGAAAGCACTGTATAACTGGTGCAATACAAACATACAGCACAATCTCTGATGTGTAAATCCATATATGTATATATTATGCTCAGTATTTCTATAATTGTTATTCAATACACCAGGGGTTATTGTTATGCAATTATCCACCATAGGGACAAGATCATGCACATGTCAATTGTGTCTGTAATATAGTGATTTGTGGCATACAGATGGTAGTTTATGTAACCTACATAGTAAGATATGCATACAATTGTTTTCATAGCTGTCATGGTAAACAATTGTTTTGGTTTCTTTCAGGTTTTTGTAGTGAATTTGTCGACAACAGAAAACTTTACATGGATGTGGGTCAGTCCGGCCTTCTACATTAGGTGCTGGCTGGCCATAATACCCCGTCGGACCATTCAGGTACCATTCAAAAACCAATGGTATTTGAATGGATTTTTTTAAGGGTAATCACATGGGGATACCCAGCAAACAAGTAACGTTCCCGTAAGTTAGCAGAAGGTTATAATTAGGTTATGCAGTAACATTCCCATATGTAATGTTAAGGGAAAACTTTCCCAAAAAACGTTACTATCTATTTACACTTTTCTGGCTTCAGCAGTTTTACTTTTTTCTACAGTTACTATTACTCAAGTAAAAAGTAATTGCTCTTGTTACAACTCTGATACCCCACCCCACCCTCCCTCAGCCCCACCAGAGTATTCCTACTGGCAACAACCCACCCCAGATTACCCCACCCCACCCCACCCCCCCCCCCCCCCCCCCCCCCCCCCCCCCCCCCCCCCCCCCCCCCCCCCACACCCCCCCCCCCCCCCCCCCCCCCCCCCCCCCCCCCCCCCCCCCCCCCCCACCCCACCCCCCCCCCACACCCCCCCCCAACCCAAAAAAACCCCCCCAAACCCCCCCCCAAAGGGGTATTTGGCGGCATTCAGTGAGTACTTGTTAACAACACTACTGGGTGTATTATAAAAGAACAAACCACACCAACTGATCCATCAGAAAACTACTTACTTCCTCCTCGTCACGCTGTAGATGTCCCTTTGATTGGAGCTGTCCAGTGTTGCACGTCTAACCTTGGCCACCATAGTCACTCCAGTACACAAAACCATGAACCTCATCCACTGTGATAGCTCTCATGGAAACCTATAACCATGTAATAAATACAGCAGCTTGTAATTGTTCAGTGTTTAAAAATATCAGGTTTACAACCATTGAAAACAACTTATCTACAATAAATACTGCAGTAACATAAACTTGTATTCTGAGCAGGAAGTGTTACTATACAGCAGTAACATAGCATTTGACTCATCTGTTCTGGAAGTAACCAAGTAACTAGAATTACTGACAACATGCTGGGAAACATGATTTCTAACTGCTTACATAATTTCTTCATTTTTTTTTAAATTTAAAACAACATATTATACACCCATGAACCCACACACTATAAAATAAAAACAAAAATCAAGTAGAAAAAAATCTTACCACGTTCTTTATTTGGCACTTCTCCCAATACCAATAATGCATCATATGCACAATAGTAAATAATTTCTAGTACATATTAAGTAATTAACTAACACACAATTACTAATGAACACCATTGGCACACCCTCACTTCCATAGGTGTTCTTATCACGAATACAGTGATAAACAATTAAGTTATATAATTTGTGTATTTCTTTTTTTTATAGAAAGGCCTCATCATTCTGATTCCACATCTGTCTATCTTGCGCTGTCCTATGCTTCCCTATAATGCAAGCTGCTATATATTGCTCTATGTCCACGAAGCAAACAAATAAATCAATGATTTAGAAGTTCCACATTGTGTACTCTTCTGCTGCACATATTCAAATACGCATATTTTTATTCCGCTTTCTGGATGCCCAGTTGTGAATTATTGTGCAATATTCTAATATACTATAAACACTGTCCACCACATGGAACAAACAGTTATCTTATGATATCACATGAGGTTAACTTTTTGAAAAACTGAAGCCAAATTTGTCGCGGTCTGACTGAAATTCGAGCTCGCCACTGTCTTCTGCTCATTGTCAGTGTAACTGTATCGATTGCAGCCACTGGAGGACGACTCGTGCATTACAAACACATAGTGAGTATTCAATGTAAGACAGACAAGTTGTGTAAATCACTAATTTCAGTAGTAGGTCGATGTACGAAGGTGCTGTAAGTTCAAGTTAACACATAAACTCCGGGTGTGGAATCCCGGCTATCGCCGTAGCTCAACTGGTAGATGCATTCGTTGTGTATGTTTACAATCAGTAGAACACCTAGATAGTAGATACCCAATCATTAATCTATTCTTATCACTTTTGGCTTATTTATAATTTCTATTTTAACTCAACAAATCACAATTGTATTCACATGTATAATTACAGAAACTGAAATGTACGCATATATGTCATCCTTATGTACAATTATCATGCTTTCATTTTCGTCGTGAACAAATACTTAGTACAATCATAAAAAAACAATAATTTAATAATCTAGTAACATAATGATTGAAAAAAAAAAAATAAATATATATAAAATTATAAAATAAAATAAAATAAAATAAAATAAAATAAAATACATATAAAATAAAATAAAATAAAATATATATATATATATATATATATATATATATATATATTATATCATTTCAATATTGGTTTCCACCTAACCCATTTCAACATGTGATAAGAATAGTGTGTGTAAGTTTCTACTTTCAATATACATCAGTTAGACTAATCGTTTCAGCTAAGATTGGTCCAATATTAACATACTAGTTATTAAAGAACTCGTATATTACTTGTTTTTATTAATAGTCATATTCGAAGATTGGGGACCCTTTTTATTTTGATTGATTATTTGCAATGATTTAAATGACTTTACTGAATTTGTTTTAGTAAGGGTTGATAATGATTTCTTTCTGCTATTTTTACAATTTAGTTAAGCTTATTGCGATACATCTTATAGTTAGTTCCAATAGTTGTTTTGTTTTGCTGTAACCATGCAATTATTTGTTAAAGTTTATAAACGTCTTCAAACCGACTGAATGCCATGGTTTCCTATTACGGTATTCGTTACTTCTGGAAAACACGGTAATGTTTCATAAACTGTGAATAAGAAGCAAGATATGCTTTACTTGGGTCGTCAAGTTCTTGTGTAACGACAGGACAGTCGGCATTGAAGAGATTCGTCACAAATATTGGCATGTTTTGGTCAGTAAAATGTCTTTTTGGTGTGCATTTTGGGTTCCCGCGTGTTGTGCAATGAATTTTTTCATTCATGTCTGGATAGAGTAGATTTAACAAGAAGATAAGATTTAACAAGATTGCCATCTAGAGATTCAACTGTAGATGGCAGGTGGACTAGGAAGCCATTTGGCTTATTGAGAGTCTAACCTATCTATCGAAGTATACCCCGCCCGTCTTAGGTATGTCAATTTTATTTTTAAATATAT
>JAODUO010003788.1:0-13235 GCA_025642075.2 Ridgeia piscesae | reverse complement strand
ACTGAAGCTCTTTCACTCGGACCGGGGATAAAAATCCAGTACTCTGTGGGGACGTCGCCATGCTCACTCCAAATTGAGTATTTATTCGCTGGCACGTCATGGCTATAAAACGCCACAGGGAAGCGACGATTGGTTGAGTAAATTTATTGTTTTGTTTTTACAGGTATACTAGTGATATGTGTCATCCACCGTAAATTGCATCACCTGTGTAATATACAGTTGTATGTCTGTGTGTATGATCATGTTGTTATATATATATATATATGTATATATATATATGTATATGTATATATAATATTATAAGTATAATTATATATGTATATATGTATATATGTATATATGTATATATGTATATATGTATATATGTATGTATATGTCATGGACCGCCATGACGCTATTCTATTGTATGTATTTTGTTAATTTATTTGGTTTGTAATCGGTGACTCCACCTGGTGATTAATGGTTAGTATTAATTAGCAGTGACAATAGGTGTCACTGCAGTTTGATCGGCGGGATGATAGCGGGATTTGGGGGAGAGTGGGAGAGCAAGCAATAAGAGCACGAGGTTGTGTCCTATCTATGGGAGGGGTTGCTTTGGTGAGTTTAATTCTGCATGATAAAACATTTGAACCATGAGTGTGTAACATTGAGCCATTATTGCTCCTTGATAATTGTGACAGTTATTAATACTTACGTAGTTAATTGCAGTAGTTAATTTCCCTCGTATTCCCACGTGTAAAATCCTCTGATAGGGTTGTGACTACGGTAACTACACGAGTGCACATAGGATGATCAGGTTTTTCGTTATGCTTTAAATATTAGGTTACTGCTGCGGGCGATAAACGAGTGTCAAACTCAAAAGTTCAACAACTGGTCTGCCTGTCTGGTATCTTGTTTTATTTTTTATGTGTATGTGTCTCCGGAATGTCTTGACATCACTTCCGGTAAAAAGAAGTCACGTAATTATAAATAATTAATGGTGTTCTTAAATTGTGCCGTCGAGTCGTACGGCGACGTAAACGGGAACCGGATGATTCGACCCAAAACAGATCGGCCCCCGAATCGTCCGTTTCTGAACTCGTTGAACTTCACCATGCTTCTGCTCGCATGGGCCGAATCATCCGTACCTGAACGTGTGCAGGCGAACGACATGGGCCGAAGCATCTGTCCTGATGTTGGGAGATATCTCCGACTTGCATATTACCAGTATATATTGGTATTACTTCTGAATCATTATTCAGGAAATGTTGTGATTTGTGGTATCTGGCTAGTTTCGTAGAACATTTACATGTCTTAGATATGACCCACCAGTTTTGACTGGTTTAAGATTGTTAAGTTTGTTCCTTTCTTCTGTAGGTAAGATTTCTCGATTGTACAGTGCAAAATCTACATTGGTGTCAACAGTCGGTAGAGAGTGCTGTATGTCTGGCTCATCTGTAAGTATTGATATGAAAAATCTTTTTAAATGTTTGCTTTAAATATGGCAAGTCCGATATTTATTTACCATCAAACTCTATATCACAAATTGTTGACAATGACTTATATAAATATTTGATGTGATTCCAGAATCTGTTATCATTATCTTATTTTTCTTCAATATTTAATTTTGATGATCAGGACAACCATTTCCAGCGGACCCTAATGTGGCGTCATGTACCAGAGGTTTCCATAAAACTAATGCTTACCTGCAAAAACAAGTAATTTTGTGTTTATTTCTATTGATAAATGACTAATTTTATTGATTTTTATTGCGCGACAAATGTACAATTGTAGCATAAGTGTAGTAGATGTACGATGTGACATTTTGTTTGTGTAAGCGGCTTTTTTCAAAGTGTTAGATCAGGGCATAAACTACAAAAGTACCTCAAAATCAAATATGCAATAGAGTTTGTGTGATCGATCAATAAATTGTTTGATACGAATTTGTATTATATCTTGATATCAATCGATTACAATGATTTTGCGATACTGGAAATACCCATAAGTGACTAGTGGAGACTCATATCATCCACTAGATAATGCACAATTAGTCATGACAATTTTATCCCGACTTTTTGGTATTTTTTTACATGACATATACATATATATATGTATATGTATATGTCATGGACCGCCATGACGCTATCATATTGTATGTATTTTGTGTATTAATGTCAGTGACTCCACCTGGTGTTAATGGTTAGTATTAATTAATTAATTAATATATATATATATATATATATATATATATATATATATATATATATATATATATATATATATATATATACAACATGCATGCCACACAGACATACACACAAGACAAAAACTTGTAATTTACAAAGGTGATGCAATTTCGGTGGATGACACATATCACTAGTATACCTGTAAAAACAAAACAATAAATTTACTCAACCAATCGTCGCTTCCCTGTGGCGTTTTATAGCCATGAGCGTGCCAGCGAATAAATACTCAATTTGGAGTGAGCATGGCGACGTCCCCACAGAGTACTGGATTTTTATCACCCAGGTCCGAGTGAAAGAGCTTCAGTTGAATAAAAAGCAGACAAAAGGAGGCATTCATACTGCAGGAATACATATACGGTAAACACGCACGCCAAATTGAACACTTTTATAATGGCCCGATCACACTGGCCCGAATGCCATTTCGTTTGTTTTCCGAATATGAATGTGGGTGTTCGGGGAGCGAACGGATCATATTCGGGAAGCAGTCGGTGTGTTCTAGGATCATACTGGCTGTTCGGCTCCGTGCGGATGCAGATGAAACAGCATTCGGTAGCTTCAAAAATGTGTTGTGCATGTTCAAAATAATTGTCATCGACTATCCGAATGTGGCGTCCATGTTTATTCGGGAAGCATTCTAGGAGCATAGCTAGTGGGTGTACGGAAAACGTCCGGAAAGCATGCCTTTAGTTCTTGATGCATTCGGAATGAAAATTTGGAGGTGTTGGGTTCCGTATGCTTTTTGAACACCCCGAATGGACCTAGAACATGACGAATGCTTTCCGCACATTTTCAGTATCCTTTCCGGATTTCTTTTTCATGTATGCCACCGAGTGTATAACGAATAACCAGAACCCTTCCAGTTTTCTTTCAGAACATTTTCCGAACTGCTCGTACACTTCCAGAACGCACAGTACGTACCGTATATTCTCCGAACACCACGAATGGACATAGAACATGATGAACCCTTTCCGAACGCTTACCGAACCCTTTCCGAATGCCGGTGAAGTCTTTCCGAATGCCGGTGAAGTCTTTCCGAATGCCGGTAAAGTCCGCAAACTTCCTATAAATAGGGGAGCTTCTGTCAGTGTAATTCATATGTTTTCTGGCTTCCAACCTATCAACGTCTCTGAAGACCAACAACAACAGCAACATCTCTCAACAGCAACAGCAACAGCAACATGAATCAGTTATTACAGCAACTCGAGGCGCCTGCAGTGCGAAGAGAAGTGAGGGTACTGGGTCTTTCACAAGGCACGACATTACAAAAAAGGCGGAGGTGTTGCCTTGTATGTAAATGACAGAATTTATTGTACTCTTATTGAAAGCAAATCAGTTGTTGAAAATATGTTTGAATGTGTTACAGTAGAATTGAATATGAGAAAGATGAAAAATGTAATTGTCAGTTGCATGTATAGAACTCCAGGAGCCAATGTAGGCGCTTTCTGTGAATCCGTAGACAATATTCTTAGTGATATTAAATAAAAAAAGACTATGTATATATGTGGGGATTTCAATATTGATATATTGAAGCATAATACGCACAACTATACGAGGACATTCTTAGATTATATGTACAGTTTTGGACTTTATCCTTTAATAACTAAGCCAAGTAGAATAACCGATATTACTGCTACGCTCATAGATAATATTTTCACGAACGAATTGCAGTTTCAAGTAAATAGTGGCTTATTGATTACGGATATCAGTGATCATCTACCGGTTTTTGCTATTTGCGGTAATCAATTTGTATGCAGGTGTGCAACTCCTTCACAGTATAGAAGAATTATAAACACCAGTACAACTGATAAACTTATAGCTGAATTAAATCAACGTACTTGCATGGCCAAATGTGATAGGCACATTAGATGTGAATTTGTCATATAACAATTTTGTATGTGAATTTCAAGATCTACTGAACAAACATTGCCCTGTAAAACGTGTTAATAACACGGAAAATCGTTATGCAAATAATCCATGGCTAACCAATGGACTAAAAATGCATGCAAAAGAAAAATCGGCTATACAAAATGTTCCTGTCGTGTAGGACATTAGCCGCAGAAACCGGATATAAAACGTACAAAAATAAACTTACCTCAATACTTAGATTATCTAAGAAAACATACTACAGTAAATTGTTAGTTGAACACCGTAATAACATAGCAGAAACACGGCAAATTCTGAGAACAGTAATTGGCAAACATCTTAAACATTCCAGCTACCCCAATCATTTCATTGTAGAAGGAAGCAAGGTAGATAACAAAACAGAGATAGCTAATGTATTTAATATTTTTTTACAACTATTGGACCTGATTTAGCGAATAACATAAGAACACCCACTAAAACATCTGTATATGATTACTTAACTTCTAGAAATAAGGAAAGTATGTTTCTTTCACCAATTGACGAACGTGAAGTCATATCTGTTGTAAACGGTTGTAAAAGCAAAACATCCACTGACTGCGATGACATCGATTTTAGACTCATTAAAAGTGTAATTACATCTATCGTAAAGCCAATAACACATATATTTAACTTATCTTTTCAAACTGGAATTTTCCAGAAAAAATGAAAATCGCCAAGGTCATACCACTTTTTAAGTCGGGAAGCAAAAATGATTTCAATAATTATAGACCTATTTCCCTGCTCCCACAATTATCTAAAATCCTGGAAAAGCTATATAGCAACATATTGAATCCTTGTCAGTATGGGTTCAGGGAAAAAATGTCCACTACACATGCACTTGTAAAAGTAGTGTCTGAAATTACAAATTCCTTAAATAAACGAAAACACTCTATTGGTGTATTCATCGACCTACAAAAGGCTTTTGATACAGTAGACCACCAACTGTTATGTACGAAACTGGAATTCTATGGTATTCGCGGAGTTGCTTACCAATGGATAAGGAGTTATTTATCAAACAGAACGCAATACGTTAGTTATGAAGGACATAAATCCGAACTTTTACCAATACAGTGTGGTGTTCCTCAAGGTTCTATCTTAGGTCCGCTATTGTTTACAATATATGTTAACGATATGTGTAATGTGTCGAAGCTACTGACGTTTATTTTATTCGCAGACGACACAAATATATTTCATAGTCATAGTAAATTACCAGATTTAGTAAGAGAACTAAATACGGAGCTTGATAAAATGTACAAGTGGTTTTGTGTAAACAAGCTGTCATTAAATATTGCTAAAACTAATTATATATTATTTGGCAGATATACCCATCAACAAGATATTGCTAACATTATCAACAATGTTACTATACAGAGAGTTCAAGCCACTAACTTCCTTGGCGTCTTAATTGATGAATCGTTAAACTGGAAGAACCACATTAACATGGTAAAATCCAAGCTATCGAAAGTAGCATCTGTTATATACAAAGTTAGCCATTGTATCGACCACTCCCGCATGCGTACTCTATATTGTTCATTATTGTTACCTCACTTAATGTATTGTTGTGAAATATGGGGAAACACACATGTGACAAACATACAATGTATTATATTAATACAGAAAAGAGTAATTAGACTGATCCACGGTGCCAATCGATGGGACCATACAAATAACCTATTCTATGAATATCGCATTCTAAAATTCAATGATATAGTTGAACTAAAAACAATTTTATTTATGTTTGATGCCTATCATAATGTTTTACCATACGATCTTCAATTCGTTCGTGAAAATATTATCTATGAGCGTAGCAGTAATATCGGTTATTCTACTTGGCTTAGTTATTAAAGGATAAAGTCCAAAACTGTACATATAATCTAAGAATGCCCTTTGTATAGTTGTGCGTATTATGCTTCAATATATCAATATTGAAATCCCCACATATATACATAGTCTTTTTTATTTAATATCACTAAGAATATTGTCTAAGGATTCACAGAAAGCGCCTACATTGGCTCCTGGAGTTCTATACATGCAACTGACAATTACATTTTCATCTTTCTCATATTCAATTCTACTGTAACACATTCAAACATATTTTCAACAAACTGATTTGCTTTCAATAAGAGTACAATAAATTCTGTCATTTACATACAAGGCAACACCTCCGCCTTTTTTGTAATGTCGTGCCTTGTGAAAGACCCAGTACCCTCACTTCTCTTCGCACTGCAGGCGCCTCGAGTTGCTGTAATAACTGATTCATGTTGCTGTTGCTTTTGGGGAGAGATGTTGCTGTTGTTGTTGGTCTTCAGAGACGTTGACAGGTTGGAAGCCAGAAAACATATGAATTACACTGACAGAAGCTCCCCTATTTATTTCGGAAAGGGTTCCCGGTAAAGGGGGGTTTCGGAAAGGGTTCATCATGTTCTATGTCCATTCGTGGTTTTGAATATACGGTACGTACTGTGCGTTCTGAAGTGTACGAGCAGTTCGGAAAATGTTCTGAAAAAAAACCTGGAAGGGTTCTGGTTATTCGTTATACACTCGGTGGCATAAATGAAAAAGAAATCCGGAAAGGATACTGAAAATGTGCGGAAAGCATTCGTCATGTTCTAGGTCCATTCGGGGTGTTCAAAAAGCATACGGAACCCAACACCTCCAAATTTTCATTCCGAATGCATCAAGAACTAAAGGCATGCTTTCCGGACGTTTTCCGTACACCCACTATTGCTCCTAGAATGCTTCCCGAATAAACATGGACGCCACATTCGGATAGTCGATGACAATTATTTTGAACATGCACAACACATTTTTGAAGCTACCGAATGCTGTTTCATCTGCATCCGCACGGAGCCGAACAGCCAGTATGATCCTAGAACACACCGACTGCTTCCCGAATATGATCCGTTCGCTCCCCGAACACCCACATTCATATTCGGAAAACAAACGAATGGCATTCGGGCCAGTGTGACCCGGGGCCCTTAAAAAAAGTGTTCAATTTGGCGTGCGTGTTTACCGTATATGTATTCCTGCAGTATGAATGCCTCCTTTTGTCTGCTTTTTATTCAACTGAAGCTCTTTCACTCGGACCTGGGTTTTAAAAATCCAGAGATATCTTTCCAATATTTAATGATTAGGCTTCCCACAAAGCCATTTTGAGAAAATTTATTGTTTTTTTTAAGGGTATACTAGTGTATTGTCATCCAAAATTGCATACTGAAATTTAAAGTTTTCATGTCGTTGACATGCAGGGGATATAAATAATATAATAAATTTAAAGAAAATATACATATTCCAGAAGTGAGCAGTTTTTCTACATTAATTAAACATTTTACATTTTCGAAGCGTCTGGAGGGTCCATGCATTTCTAAAACTTTTCATAAATATATGGGACATAATTTCATTTCAAATAAATGAATAAATATCTTTGAATTTTCCGCCAAACCCTTTTCCTAGATTTTTGAAAATTTTTTGTTTAAACGGTGCCCCCGGTTTAAATTTGGAAATTTTAATTGGGTGACAATGGTGTCATGAAATCGGGGGTTCTTTTGGGGGAGAGGGGGAACAAAAATGGGAAATTTTTTTTGGCAAAGTCTTAGAAACTGCTATGTAAAACATTTAATATGTAAAAATTTTGAGCAACCCCTTATAAAAAATTTTTAATTTTCATTAAATTAAATTGGGGAAAATTTTTGTATTAAATGAAAACCCTTGAAAATGGGTTAAATTAGGGGTAATTAAATGATGCAGGTTGTGTAAAATTGTCAAAAATTTGGGGGCCTAAACAGTGTCACTAAAACAAACCGGGGTACAACGGCTGGATTTGTTTTAAAGAATTTAAAAGAAAAACTAACTTCTATTCTATGGTTAGTGAGAAATGTTTTTGACACCTGGTAAAAGCCAAAAACTAATTAAAATACTGGAAGTTTTTTAAATGAAATTATAAAAACCAACACTAAAACATCCACCAACTCTTTTATATTAATCATGGTATCCAAATATAATAAGATGTTGCGGACGGGTCAGTTTCCTTGTAAAGTACACCAACTCTGGCAAAATACCAAAATTAGGTTTACAAATAATTTTAATTTTTGGGATTATTAAAAAAACAAATTTCAAAGCACTAGTTTTGGGTGGTTAAATAAATTTAGTAAGTATTTCACAATGTATAAAAAAATGCAACCAAGGGGCCCCTGAAGTCCTTTGGATGAACAATGTCAATCTAAGTTTGTTGAAAACATACCCTGGAGATTTATGACCTATTAGTCACTGTTGGGTTGCCGTGCAAACATGAAGCAGAATAAATAAATACCCAACTTCTTCTTTTTATCACACACTAAACATTCTATTTGATTTTGAGGTACTTTTGTAGTTTATGCCCTGATCTAACACTTTGAAAAAAGCCGCTTACACAAACAAAATGTCACATCGTACATCTACTACACTTATGCTACAATTGTACATTTGTCGCGCAATAAAAATCAATAAAATTAGTCATTTATCAATAGAAATAAACACAAAATTTACTTGTTTTTGCACGTAAGCATTAGTTTTATGGAAACCTGGTACATGGCGCACATTGGGTTGCTGGTGGTTGTCCTGATCATCAAAATTAAATATTGAAGAAAAATAAAAAGATAATGATAACAGATTCTGGAATCACATCAAATATTTATATAAGTCATTGTCGGTAAATAAATATCGGACTTGCCATATTTAAAGCAAACATTTAAAAAGATTTTTCATATCAATACTTACAGATGAGCCAGACATACAGCACTCTCTACCGACTGTTGACACCAATGTAGATTTTGCACTGTACAATCGAGAAATCTTACCTACAGAAGAAAGGAACAAACTTAACAATCTTAAACCAGTCAAAACTGGTGGGTCATATCTAAGACATGTAAATGTTCTACGAAACTAGCCAGATACCACAAATAAAAAAAATTCTTGGATAATGATTCAGAAGTAATACCAATATATACTGGTAATATGCAAGTCGGAGATATCTCCCAACATCAGGACAGATGCTTCGGCCCATGTCGTTCGCCTGCACACGTTCAGGTACGGATGATTCGGCCCATGCGAGCAGAAGCATGGTGAAGTTCAACGAGTTCAGAAACGGACGAATCGGGGGCCTGAAACTGTTTTGGGTCGAATCATCCGGTTCCCGTTTACGTCGCCGTACGACTCGACGGCACAATTTAAGAAAACCATTAATTATTTATAATTACGTGACTTCTTTTTACCGGAAGTGATGTCGAATGACATTCCGGAGACACATACACATCGATAAAACGTCCAGTTAACTGGAAGATTACCGAAATCACAAGATACCAGACAGGCAGACCAGTAGTTGAACTTTTGAGTTTGACACTCGTTTATCGCCCGCAGCAGTAACCTAATATTTAAAGCATAACGAAAAACCTGATTCATCCTATGTGCACTCGTGTAGTTACCCGGTAGTCACAAGCCCATATCAGAGGATTTTACACGTGGGAATACGAAGGGAAATTTAACTACTGCAATGAATAACTACGTAAGTATTAATAACTGTCCACAATTATCAAGGAGCAATAATGGCTCAAATGTTACAACACTCATGGTTCAAATGTTATTATACAACTGCAGTAATTAAACTCACCAAAGCAACTTCTCACTTCCCATAGCCATAGGAAACACAACCTCGTTGCTCGGCTTATTGCTTGCTCTCCCACTCTCCCCCAAATCCCGCTATCATCCCGCCGATCAAACTGCAGTGACACCTATTGTCACTGCTAATTAATACTAACCATTAATCACCAGGTGGAGTCACCGATTACAAACCAAATAAATTAACAAAATACGTACAATAGAATAGCGTCATGGCGGTCCATGACATATACATTTTATTTTAATTTTGATTTTAATGTATATGTCATGGACCGCCATGACGCTATTCTATTGTACGTATTTTGTTAATTTATTTGGTTTAGTAATCGGTGACTCCACCTGGTGATTAATGGTTAGTATTAATTAGTTAATTATATATATATATATATATATATATATATATATATATATATATATATATATAATAAATATGCATACACACAGACATACACACAAGACAAAAATTTGGTAATTTACAAAGGTGATGCAATTTCGGTGGATGACACATATCACTAGTATACCTGTAAAAACAAAACAATAAATTTACTCAACCAATCGTCGCTTCCCTGTGGCGTTTTATAGCCATGAGCGTGCCAGCGAATAAATACTCAATTTGGAGTGAGCATGGCGACGTCCCCACAGAGTACTGGATTTTTATCACCCAGGTCCGAGTGAAAGAGCTTCAGTTGAATAAAAAGCAGACGAAAGAAGGAGGCATTCATACTGCAGGAATACATATACGGTAAACACGCACGCCAAATTGAACACTTTTATAATGGCCCGATCACACTGGCCCGAATGCCATTTCGTTTGTTTTCCGAATATGAATTTGGGTGTTCGGGGAGCGAACGGATCATATTCGGGAAGCAGTCGGTGTGTTCTAGGATCATACTGGCTGTTCGGCTCCGTGCGGATGCAGATGAAACAGCATTCGGTAGCTTCAAAAATGTGTTGTGCATGTTCAAAATAATTGTCATCGACTATCCGAATGTGGCGTCCATGTTTATTCGGGAAGCATTCTAGGAGCATAGTGGGTGTACGGAAAACGTCCGGAAAGCATGCGTTTAGTTCTTGATGCATTCGGAATGAAAATTTGGAGGTGTTGGGTTCCGTATGCTTTTTGAACACCCCGAATGGACCTAGAACATGACGAATGCTTTCCGCACATTTTCAGTATCCTTTCCGGATTTCTTTTTCATTTATGCCACCGAGTGTATAACGAATAACCAGAACCCTTCCAGGTTTCTTTCAGAACATTTTCCGAACTGCTCGTACACTTCCAGAACGCACAGTACGTACCGTATATTCTCCGAACACCACGAATGGACATAGAACATGATGAACCCTTTCCGAACGCTTACCGAACCCTTTCCGAATGCCGGTGAAGTCTTTCCGAATGCCGGTGAAGTCTTTCCGAATGCCGGTAAAGTCCGCAAACTTCCTATAAATAGGGGAGCTTCTGTCAGTGTAATTCATATGTTTTCTGGCTTCCAACCTGTCAACGTCTCTGAAGACCAACAACAACAGCAACATCTCTCAACAGCAACAGCAACAGCAACATGAATCAGTTATTACAGCAACTCGAGGCGCCTGCAGTGCGAAGAGAAGTGAGGGTACTGGGTCTTTCACAAGGCACGACATTACAAAAAAGGCGGAGGTGTTGCCTTGTATGTAAATGACAGAATTTATTGTACTCTTATTGAAAGCAAATCAGTTGTTGAAAATATGTTTGAATGTGTTACAGTAGAATTGAATATGAGAAAGATGAAAAATGTAATTGTCAGTTGCATGTATAGAACTCCAGGAGCCAATGTAGGCGCTTTCTGTGAATCCGTAGACAATATTCTTAGTGATATTAAATAAAAAAAGACTATGTATATATGTGGGGATTTCAATATTGATATATTGAAGCATAATACGCACAACTATACGAGGACATTCTTAGATTATATGTACAGTTTTGGACTTTATCCTTTAATAACTAAGCCAAGTAGAATAACCGATATTACTGCTACGCTCATAGATAATATTTTCACGAACGAATTGCAGTTTCAAGTAAATAGTGGCTTATTGATTACGGATATCAGTGATCATCTACCGGTTTTTGCTATTTGCGGTAATCAATTTGTATGCAGGTGTGCAACTCCTTCACAGTATAGAAGAATTATAAACACCAGTACAACTGATAAACTTATAGCTGAATTAAATCAACGTACTTGCATGGCCAAATGTGATAGGCACATTAGATGTGAATTTGTCATATAACAATTTTGTATGTGAATTTCAAGATCTACTGAACAAACATTGCCCTGTAAAACGTGTTAATAACACGGAAAATCGTTATGCAAATAATCCATGGCTAACCAATGGACTAAAAAATGCATGCAAAAAGAAAAATCGGCTATACAAAATGTTCCTGTCGTGTAGGACATTAGCCGCAGAAACCAGATATAAAACGTACAAAAATAAACTTACCTCAATACTTAGATTATCTAAGAAAACATACTATAGTAAATTGTTAGTTGAACACCGTAATAACATAGCAGAAACACGGCAAATTCTGAGAACAGTAATTGGCAAACATCTTAAACATTCCAGCTACCCCAATCATTTCATTGTAGAAGGAAGCAAGGTTGATAACAAAACAGAGATAGCTAATGTATTTAATAATTTTTTTACAACTATTGGACCTGATTTAGCGAATAACATAAGAACACCCACTAAAACATCTGTATATGATTACTTAACTTCTAGAAATAAGGAAAGTATGTTTCTTTCACCAATTGACGAACGTGAAGTCATATCTGTTGTAAACGGTTGTAAAAGCAAAACATCCACTGACTGCGATGACATCGATTTTAGACTCATTAAAAGTGTAATTACATCTATCGTAAAGCCAATAACACATATATTTAACTTATCTTTTCAAACTGGAATTTTCCAGAAAAAATGAAAATCGCCAAGGTCATACCACTTTTTAAGTCGGGAAGCAAAAATGATTTCAATAATTATAGACCTATTTCCCTGCTCCCACAATTATCTAAAATCCTGGAAAAGCTATATAGCAACATATTGAATCCTTGTCAGTATGGGTTCAGGGAAAAAAAGTCCACTACACATGCACTTGTAAAAGTAGTGTCTGAAATTACAAATTCCTTAAATAAACGAAAACACCCATTGGTGTATTCATCGACCTACAAAAGGCTTTTGATACAGTAGACCACCAACTGTTATGTACGAAACTGGAATTCTATGGTATTCGCGGAGTTGCTTACCCAAAGGATAAGGAGTTATTTATCAAACAGAACGCAATACGTTAGTTATGAAGGACATAAATCCGAACTTTTACCAATACAGTGTGGTGTTCCTCAAGGTTCTATCTTAGGTCCGCTATTGTTTACAATATATGTTAACGATATGTGTAATGTGTCGAAGCTACTGACGTTTATTTTATTC
>JAODUO010003784.1:0-10216 GCA_025642075.2 Ridgeia piscesae | reverse complement strand
TGCATTGTGGTTACCAAACAGTTAGGCCTATCATTGTCAAATGATATGTTGCAAGTCATCGTTCACTGCGCAGTGCCATGCAGTACATGATTTTGTTTTGGGGTGTCGGGGAGGGGTTGTAGGTAACGAGAAACCCTCGACTCGTGGGTACGCCTGTGTTTACCATCTGATAAGTACAACACGACCTGCTTGGTAATCATTCGCCGTTCTGATAGTATTTTGTGTATCGCACTCGTCTTTTAGATATGTTCTGGACGGCACCGGAAGTACTGCGCTGTCACTTTGACGAACTCCAACTGGGAAAGATCTCATCGTGCGACTGTTGTCAGTCACCGGCAGCAGACATCTACAGTCTGGGGGTCGTGTGGAAAGAGACATTCTGTAGAAACAATCCCTACTCGGAACACGACGAGCTGTCACCCACTGGTAGGGTCATGAGGCTTGTTCATTTGGAAGTCATTATAATAATTTTTAATGTATTCAACAGGATGCCTGATATAAATTGGTACTTCATATAGTTTAAAGGACAGTTAAGTATTGGTGTGGTCGGGCCTCCACTGAGGGGTGTGATAATCTGTAACATACACTTTTCTGATTCCGTGATCTCACGTGTTTCCTTCTGGTTCTTCTTCTCTTTGTCTCATTTGTCTTCGCGACTTATTCTTGATACGTTCTGCCCTCTCACAGAATCGTTTCCACTAATCGCGAGTCTCAGGTGTATACCACTGAGTTCCAGTGGTGGCATGTAACGAAGAACAAAAACGTCGTTACAATACTTGAGTAGTGTTTTCAAATCATGTAACGAACTTTAAAAAAAGTAGGCCTGCTTTGATTTGTAACGGAGTTGTAGTTATCTACGGTAACAACATTTTACTTCGTATACTTCGCGAAATAGTTGTTACTACTTTTCATTTTAAGTAGCAAGGTGAATCGTATTTGCATACAAAGTAGCAATTTTAGTGATTGTTATTGGGTTATGATCCGTATAATATAGTTATTTTTGTGTCGTATTTTATATCAGCTGTAATGTTGAATTAACACGTATAATTGTAGGCCTTCTTTAATTTCAAGTACTTTTTGAAAGTAACTTTTATGCTTTACTTAAGAAGTATTTTGTCAATGCACTTTTACTTAATTAATTTTGATGTGAGTTACTTGTGATTTTACTCAGGCAACTGTTGCAAAATCATAACAGTGAAAACGAATTAATGTGACCGAGGCGAAGCTAGCAAAGCCCCAGACCCTGAATGAAATGTGTTCCGCTGTTACTTCCAGAGATCATACAACGTGTGGCGAAGCCCAACGGCAGCGCAGTCTTCAGGCCGCCACTCAATGACCTCGGTGTCTCCACGGATGAGCAGCAGGGCGCTGTTCGTCGCCAACTCGCCCGACTTATTGCTGCATGTCTCGCTGAAGACCCCAGCGACAGACCCACGGCTTACCGAGCTCTGAAGGACATAACAAAATTGAACCCTTTCAGGTAGTCACACATTGTGATCGACTAACCATGTATATGAGATTACAGCGCATAACTAATCAAGTCCATCTTTATTGTATAAGTGTTTTGGCATGTTTAATTGGTACATTCATTGGATATATTAAAAGAAATATTCACACCATTTCTTATATCAACTGTTTCCACAATATAGGAAAACGAATATACTCGACAACATGGCGGCCATGATGGAAACATATTCCAACCACCTGGAGGAAGTTGTGAACGAGAGGACTCATCTCATAGAGGAGGAACGAAAGAGAACGGAAACAATTCTCTACAGAATGCTTCCAAAGTAAGTTCCTGTTATTTACTGGTTTGTGGGAAGAAACGCTGATATGTAAACGATGTACGTGATGAAATGGCAAAATTACAAGTATCTTAAACATTATGGTGTAACACAAAAGCACGATTCATTTTAAGTCCTGATGGTTTAATTATGTTACGATACAGCGTTCGAGTTGTACTGTGTACACGTTGTAGACATGTGTGTTTTACAGTATCCAGGTGTGTTGTGCAATTGTACGTGCTGTAGACGTGTGTTTTACAATATACACGCTGTAAATATGTGTGTTTTACAGTATCCAGGTATGTTGTAAAATGTACACGATGTAAACAGGTGTGTTGCAGACGTTCTCAAAACTGGCGAGACAGTGGAAGCGGAACACTTCGATAGTGTCACCGTATACTTCTCAGACGTAGTTCGATTCACAGACTTGGTTGTGGAAAGCACCCCGATTCAGGTAAATACTTCGTTAAGGTTAGGAAGTTTAGTTTAAACCTTTATGCGTATTGAATCAATTCAAAACAAAAACGCTCTAAATAACTTGCTACAACTGACAGTATTATAAAACTTAAACAAATGATACACACGCGCACACACGCACAATACAGACCTACAGATTAGGATGTGGTTCCTTTTTCATGTCCATCTTTAATGGTCTTTCAGGTGGTCGAGTTTCTGAATTCGCTCTACGCGCTTTTTGATGATATTATCGCTAGACACGACGTGTACAAGGTAAGTCACGATATGTCATAACATTATGGATGTCCTGTTTTGTCTTTCCAAGTAAATTATTTCAATGAGAAACTTCTTTATAATATATTGATTGCCTCGTTTGTATTTTCAAGTAAGCACTGTCAATGACACAACATGTCTACCATTGCTCCAAAGTGGTAGGCCTACTAAGATTGGTTACCCAACACTTGATATTGGCTGAAGTGTTATAGAATTTAGCGGAATTAAATACGAATATTGTGTTCATATATTCAGTGTAACGTTTGAATGAGAATTTCCATATATAGGAAGAATTAAAAATTTGGGTTTTTAAAAAATTTTAAAATTTTCCTTTTTTAATTTTCAACCCCTTGGTTTTTTTTAAAAATTTTTTTTGGGGGGTTTTTAAAAAACCCCCCCTTTTTTGAATCATTTTTTTCCCAAAATTTTTTTTTTTTTAAAAATTTTTCCCCTTTTTTAAAATTTTCCCCCTTTAAAAGGGGAAAAAATTTTTTTTTTTGGGGGAAATTTTAAAACCCCCCCCGGGCCCAAAAAAAGAACCCCCTTTAAAAAACCATTTATTTTTTTAAAAATTTTTTTTTTTTTTTTTAAAAAAAAGGTTCTTTTTGTTTTGGGTTTTTTTTGGGGGGGGGTTTTTTTTCCCCGGGGGGGGGGGGGGTTTTTAAAATTTTTTTTAAAAAAAAATTTTTAAAAATTTTTTCCCCCTTTTCCCCCCCCGGGGAAAAAATTCCCCGGGGGGAAAAAAAAATTTTTTTGGGGCCTGGGATTTTTTAAAAATTAAAAAAAAAAATTTAAAACCCCCGGGCCCCCCCAAAAAAAAGGGGGGTTTTTTTTTTTTCCCCCCGGGTTCCGGGAAAGGGGGGGCCGGAAAAAGGGGGTTTTCCCCCCCCAAAAAAACCCCAAAAAGGGGTTTTAAAATTTTTCCCGGGGTTTTTTAAACCCGGGGGGGGAAATTTGAAAAAAAAAAAACCCCCCCAAAAAAAATTTTTAAAAAAAAATTTTTGGGGGTTAAAAAAAAAGGGTTTTTTTTTTTAAATAAAAAAATTTTTTTTCCGGTTTTTTAAAACCCTTTTAAAAAATTTCCCCCGGGGGAAAAAAAGGGGGTTTTGGTTTTTTTTCCCAAAAAAAAATTTTTTTTAAAACCCCAAAACGGGGGGGGGAAAAAACCCGGGCCCCCCCCGGGGGGCCCGGGGCCCCCTTGCCCCAAAGGGAAAAACCCCAAAAAAAAATTTTTCTTTTTTTTTTAAAAAATTTTTTTTTCCCCTTTTGGGTTTTTTAAAAAAAGGGGGGTGCCCCCCAAAAAAAATTTTTTTTTAAAAAAAATTTTTTTTAAAAATTTTTTTTTTGGGGCCAAAAAAAGGGGGGAAAAAAAATTTCCCTTTTTGGTTTTTCCCCAAAAAAAAAAAAAATTTTTTAAAATTTTTTTTTAAAATTTTTTTTTGGAAGGGCCCCCCCCCAAATTTTTTGGGAAAAAAAAATTTTTAAAAGGGGGGGAAAAATTGTTTTTTTTCCCCCCCAAGGTTTCCCCCTTTTAATTAAAAAAAAAAAATTAAAAAAATTTATTTTTTGGTTTTAAAACCCTTTTTTTTTAAAATTTTTTTTAAAATTATTATATAAATATTTGATAAAAAATTTATTTTTTTTTTTTTTTTTTAAAAAAAAAAATTTTTTTTTTAAAGGGGGGGGCCCCCTTTTAAAACCCCGGAAGGGTTTTTTTTTTTTCCCCCGGGGGGGCCCCCGGGGAAAAAAAACCCCAAAACTTTTTTTAAAAAAAAAAAAAAAAATTTTAAAGGGAAAAAAAAATTGGGGAAATTCCAAGGGTGGGGGGGAAAATTTAAAGGTTTTTTAAAGGGGGTTTTTTTAAAAAAATTTTTCCCCGCCCCCAAAAAAAAAAACCCCCAAAAAAAAAAAATTTTTTTGGGGGGGGAAAAAAAATTTGGGAAAAAAATTTTAAAAATTAATACGCCCCCCCTTTTAAAACCCTTTTTTCCCGGGGTTTTGGGGAAAAGGGGGGGGCCCCCCCCCTTTTTTTTGGGAAAAAAATTTTTTTGGGGGGGTTTTTTTGGCCCCCCCCCGGGGAAAAAAAAAAAAAAAAAGGGTTTTTAAAAAAAAAAACCCCAATTTTTAAAAAAAAAAGGTTTTGGGGAAAAAAAAATTTTCCCCCCCCTTTTTTTTCCCAAAAAACCTTTTTTTTCCATTTAATTTTTTAAAAAATTTTTTGGGGAAAAAATTTTTTAAAAAAAAAAAAAGTTTGAAAATTTTTTAAAAAAAAATTTTTTAACTTTTTTTTAAAATTGGTTTTTGGCCCGGGTTTTTTTTTTTTTTGGTTTAAAATTTTTTTTTTAAAAAACCCCAAATTAAAAAAACCCCCTTTTTAAAAAAAAAAAAAAAATTTTTTTTTTTTTAAAAAGCCGGGAACCCAAAAAAAATTTTCCCCCCCCCTTTTTAACAATTTTTGGAATTTTTTTGGGAAACCCCCCTTTTTTTTTATTTTTTTGGGGGGAAATTTAGGGAAAAATTTTATTTTTTTTTAAAAAAAAATTTTTTTTTTAAAAAAAACCCCCCCCGAAAAACCCCTTTAAAAAAAGGGAACCCGGAAAAACCCGGGGGAAAAAAAAAAAAAAAAAAAACCCCCCAAAAAATTTTTTTAAAAAAAGGGGGGGTTTTAAAAAGGGTGGGGGGGCCCTTTTTGGGGGGGGGAAAAATTTAAATTTTTTTCCCCTTTTAAAAAACCTTTTTTTTCCCCCCCCAAATTTTTGGGGGGGGTTTTTTTTGGGGAAAAAAAAAATTTTTTAAAAAATTTCGGGAAATAAAAAAAAAAAGGGGGGGAAAAGGGTTTTTTTTTTTAACAAATTAAAAAAAAAAAAAAAATTTTTAAAAAATTTAAAGGGAAAAAAATTTTTTAAAAAATTTTTTAAAAAAAAAAAGGGGGGGGTTAAAAAAATTTTAATTCCAAAAAAAAAGGGGGGGTTTTTTTACAAACCCCCAAAAATTTTTTTGGTTTGGTTTTTTAAAAATTTTTTTTTTAAAAATTTTCCTTAAAAAACCCCTTTTTTTTTCCCTGTTTGGGGGGTTTTTTTTCCCAAAAACCAAAAAAAACCCCCCTTTTTTTAAAAAACAAATTTTTTTTTAAAAAAAAAAATTTAAAAAAAAAATTTTTGCTTAAAATTTTTTGAAAAAAAAAAAAAATTTTTAAAAAATTTTTTTAAAAAAATTTTTTTAAATTTTTTTTAAAAAAAAAAAAAATTTTTTTTTTTAAAAAATTATTTTTTTTAATTTAAAAAGGGGAAAAAATTTTTTTTTTTTCCCCCGGGGAAAAAAAATTTTTTTTAAAATTTTTTTAAAAAAGGAAATTTTTTTTTTCCCCTTTTTAAAAAATTTTTTTAAAAAAAATTTCCCCCCCAAAAAAATAAAAATTTAAAAATTTTTAAAAAAATTTAAAAAAATTTTTTAAATTTTTTTTTTTTTAAAAAATTTTTTTAAAATTTTTTTTAAAAGGGGAAAAAAAAAATTTTTTTCCCCCCCCCTTTTTTTTTCCCCCCCAAAAATTTTTGGGGGAATTTAAAGGGAAAAAAAAAGGGAAGGGGAATTAAAAAAGGGGGGAAAATTTTTTTTTTTTTCCCCTTGGGTTAAAAAAAAAATTTTTTCCCCTTTTTTAAAAAAAGGGAATTTTTAAATTTCTTGGGGGTTTTTTTTTGGGGGGGGGTTTTTTGGGGGGGGGGTTTTTTTGGGGGGCCCCCCCCGGGGGGCTCCAACGTTTTGGAATTTCCCTATTTTTTAAAGCTTAAAATTTTCCCAAAAAACGGTTCTTTCGTATTTTTTCGAAGCAATTTTTAATTTTGAAAATTAAAAAAAAATTCGTCTTAATAAAACCATGTTTATAGCGTTAGAAAAGGTTAAAACCCAAAAATTTAAAAATATATATATATATATATATATATATATATTTATATATATATTTAAAATTATATATATATACATTATATATAAAATATATATATATATATATATATATATATAGACCGGGAATAAAATAACAAAATTTGGTTTTAATAAGATAATTTATATATATATATATATAATATTTTAATTAAAAATATTAAATTTTTTTAAATTGTTTTTTTTTTTAAACACTAAAAAACCAATTTCCGGTTTAAAGAAATTAAAATATTATGTAATTTTAAATATTATATATATATATATATACAATTATATATATGTATATATATATTTTATATATATATATAAAATTTTTTCGTGGAATTAGAATCAGGATTCCGTACTGGGATTATTTTATTCCACGGCCACATTTTTATTTTCGTGCTTCAAAAGTATAATACAAATCGGAATGTAAGTTTGAGTGGAATCAGAATAAAACCCTAGTGGAGATGGGAATCACCATGTAGGTTGGAATCGGAATCGGTGTTGGGAATCAACCCTAGATCTGAATAATGGAACCACATAAAAATAGGCAGACTTTACTTACAGTTCAAGTTAGTAACTTACTTAATTTGCATCTCCGAGAAGTTACGTCTCATGGAGGTCAAGGCCAACTGGAAAGCGCCCATGTTTGATGACACATGACCTGCGACCGTGGCGTCCTTTGGCGATAACCACACGACATTCAATGTAAAATTATCACCCTTGACACAGTTGACACTGAAGACCGTTATGAGAAGAAAGCAAATCGACATCCTCAAATTCTCGATGATGCACGTGCAGTGTCGACGGTACCTACATTGGAGTTTACATAAATCCAGGCACCAGGCAAATCCTTATTATATCAATAAGACGATGCGTGACCATCTGCCTTGTCTTATGACCACAGCAAGTTGTTCTTAATCTGAAGATCTGGAACCCGCGTGATCGGCTTCTTGGTCATTGCAGTTATTCTAGATTTGACGACCAGTTCCACCGATATAGGAACCACCAACGAATCACTTGCAACTGGACTTCGGTCTGGTCGGCCACAGTGGGTTGTGTGTGCAGACTGCAGACCGGACTGACGAACATCAGGGCATATGACGCCGCACACTGAGCTGTGTAATCAGGGTAACTCAGGCAACACACCCGCAGCCCAACCCCCGCCGTGTACATAACCCCACTGGGGCCAGTCGATGGCATGTTAACAGCTGTTTACTGATCGTCTTATATTGCAGCTTACACGGAATCTTAGCCGCTCAAACAGACGTATATTTGTGCACATATTAGCGCTGGGATCGTGTATCTTTGTTTCTTTGCTTAAGGGATTGGGACAACTGGCACAAGCAATTGTGTGTGAATTAGCGTCTCGTTCCATTTAAGTGCGACATTTTCCCAACGGAAACGCGGCCGTGGCACATATAAACAATGGCAACGAGCCAGAAAATGTCAGTGATGTCATCAACAACAACGATCAGTGAAACATAACATGCCAACTTTCTATTTAACACAAAGAAGATAAATGGCTAATAGTTTTTCACTACGAGTAAAATGCCGTTTTTGCTTGAGGGAGCTGCTTTACATTTTGCGTTTCAGTGGTTGCATTTGAAAGTTGGGAACGGATTTCGCCAAACAATGATGACACATTAATTATGTTTTTCAGTGCAATGGTGTTAAAGGCCCGAGAAAATTTAAAGTTTGAAAGAAGTCACTGCGAAAAACATCTGGCAAAATATTGTGTCCTCGTCAATGACAAATGATTCGTTTATTAGCAGGTGACGTTGTCTTCATCACCCATCTAAGATATCCTATACGTTATTACCAATCAATGAATTCGATTCTTCATAGCATCTAATGGCCCACACCTTTGAGCAAATTTCTTTATTGGCACGCAGTTTCTCTTACTCTAGAACTACACGTTTCTCATAAATAATTGTGTGGAAGAGAGCTCGTTTAGAGACAATAAGTTCATTTAAAATTTATAAATTTAAAAAATTTCTTTGGGTTTTTTTGGGTGTTTTACCCACAAAACGATTACACAAATTCGAAGTGTTTACTTCGTCGAACAGTTCCTGTGTCAAACAGACACCTCCGTGATGTCTCGGCTGCTGCCCGGGTTGTTGTCTGCATCGGGCGGTGAGAACTCGGAAGATCCAGTCACGGAGCTAATTGGCGCCTTTTTTGCGTACACGCGCTTTCCCGTCGTCACAGGCATTGGCGTTGGTCGCGGAGAGTCTCCGGCGGACAGCCCAGTGAAGTCTGGTAGAACACCCTCGAATCCGTCACGACCGACGAGCCAGTATGTGTTCATTTTACCCTTCCCCTGCAAAACAAACGGAAATACGTGGTGCGTGCATGTGCTGATAAAACTGGATATACATGTGTTGTACGTGCGTGCGTGCATGCGAACGTGCGTGCGTTGAAATTGTGCATTGCTCGTGGGATTTTTGCGATCAAAAATGCTACAGTATGAATTGTTTATTTCGATGGTGTGACTGCTGCTTATTTATACTATTGGTTTAGGACGGTTTTGGCAAGTGGTAAATCGTAAATATACAACGTTCACCTTTTAGAGGTGGATACATTTAAATGTTATGTTCATATTGAAGGCGTCACAAGGTTTTCACAATGGCGTGCTTAAACACTGTGTCTGTCTTGTAACAAAATAAAATATGTGTGCTTTGGACCGACCAGACAGAGACTAACCTTGACATCGATATAACCTCTGTCGGCCATATGGTAGCCGGCGAACTCCGAGAGCGCAGTCTGGGCTTGTGAACTCAGGTGAATGCGCAGAGCTACGACAAGACACGGACACACAGATCATGAAGAAGTGTCTTGTAAACACTTGTTATATCATCACCAGTTTATACCTGTCTGGTGTCAAATTTTAATATAATAAGAGCCTTAGTGAAATTTTGCATGTACCTTCCTAGAACCTATAGTCCCTGCATCAACTTCAGTGTCTTCCCAAATTCAATATTGCCAAGTTTAGTATATCTTATTGCACTTGTATTTAACTGTTTCGTCGAAATGTTACACATTTGTTACGATGAATTTAGAAGACAGCCCCCCTTTGGGGAAAACCCGGGGGGGGGTTTAGGTTACCAAAAGAACAATATTGGGGGGAAAGCCTACATTTTTAAATTTTTCAAAACACCTTAAATTTTGTTATTAAAAATTTTTAACAAAGGGGTTTAAAATATTCCCCATTTTCCAAAAAAAATTAAAATAAAAATTGGAACTGGTAGAAAAAAAAGTTTTATTAAATTTATATAAAATATAAAAATATAAAAAATAAATTTTTATATATATATATATATATATATATATATATATATGTTGACCTGGTTTCAGTTTTTTCCCCCGTCGGAAAATTCCTTCCTTTTTTAAAAAATCGTTTATTTTAAAGGAAATTTAAAAATTGAAATATAGCGATGTTAGCATGCCATTTTAATCTCAAAGTGGTATTTGAAACTGCTCCTGAATAAATTAGTTTACAAATTTTGGCAGCGAACTCGTAAAATTAACTTGTCAAATCGTTATTGTTTAGGCATTGACACTGAAGTAGTGTAAATACCTACATTTTACCTCACCTACCTATCCTGACTGCACACTGGTAGTTGGGTATGTGGGGCACGGTAAATGTGAGGGCCGCACTGAGTATGTCCAGGGCACAGTCTGCCACGGCAGCGATTTTTACCCTTGGGAGGGGGTCGGTTTTTCCAATTTTCCCCCTAAATTAAAAAAGTTTCTACATTTTTTTTTAAAAAAGTTGTAAT
>JAODUO010003783.1:0-10013 GCA_025642075.2 Ridgeia piscesae | reverse complement strand
TAAACTTTTACTATTTTGGCCCCATAAAAGGAGAAAAGAAGGGGGAAAAGGAAAAGCATATGTTAACGTCCTAGATGTGAGAAAGACAGTTTAGTCGACCATGGTTCTGAATCGCTGGATGAAGGCGACACAGTGTCATATGCTGCACAGATCGCAGTGTTGTATCGAAGGTCGGAGACGATGATTTATTTTATGTACACGAGAATATTTGGTTACAGGGTTACTGTAGGCATAATCCCATATTTTATTATTTATTCTGTGTTATTTTGTAGACACAAAATTAGGTGTATTCAAACGTGGGTGTGTGTTTAATGTGTGTACATGTATGTAATGTGTGTACATTTTATATAATCCTGCCAATGTTTTGATGATAAAACATAATAAAAAAGACGCAATCAACAAAAATGTGTTATCACGATATTGATGCACTCGATATAGTATATCCTGACATAATATTTCCTAAGAACCGTACCTCAAAAAACTGGAGCCAAGCTTTGTGACCCATCATTTTCAATGCAAAAATGTGTTAATGGTAGCGCAGAGTACAGTGGCTAAAGCTTCGGACTCTCGGCTATGAGAACCCGGGCTCGAATTATGTGCTGCCATGTCAAATCTTGAGCAAATATTTTCACTCTAATTGCTCCAATTCACTTAGTTGTATGAATGAATACCTGGCTAATGACAGTGGTGCATATTTGTGAAAGAAGTCTTTGCACATTAATTGCAGCGAAGTTGGATGCTTCCCAGCGAAACCGAGGTATTCTACAATTCAAGATGTCTGCCAGGGAGTAAAGTGTAAATTGCGTTTTGATCAATCTTGAGGATTGGATACTGTGCTAAGTACGAATTTACCTTTAATAGGCCTACTGAATGTATATAAATTCATCCCTTCTCTAAATAAGCCACACATAATGAGGTCAGATTATCTGAAAACAAGATAACGCCATTATTAATCAATTTTATGAACCATTGCAAAACCGTAAAATTATACACCGTTAATTTACACGCTGTATAGGTACGAGTACTTTCCGTTAGGTGTCAGCATGTATCGATGTTTAATAACACCGTAGCGCCATCTAGTAAGTAGTGGCAACAAATGAAGTCCCGGACTCTGCACTCACGGCCACGTCTACATCGCTCGATGCTCGTTTGACACGACGACAACACTAGACCGATACGATACACGTCGAGACTTACGCCACCTGTCTCTAGTAGCGGCTGTTACAGTTACAACTTGCTTACTAGTTTTAGAAGCAAACGTCTGAGTCTGACAGGCTGTCATCGTGACGAGATGTCGGACGGCAAGGCGACAAGTGGGGACCGGTTTGAGGAGTACAACTATGAGCAGGATAGGATCGCGGCGGGTGGACAGGGCAAGGGACGCACGAAGCGGGAAGCAGCAGAACATGCGAGTAAATCGGACAGCGCCGACCACACGCGCAAGGTGGCAGAGAACATGAGTCACAGTCACGATAACGAGAAAGAGCAACGCAAGACGAAACATCCGCAGTCGAAATAAAATTGCCTAGGTAGAGTATCACGGGTCATTTGGCCATTTTAACGGTGTCCACTTTCACGTTTTCAAATAGATTGATTATTGTTTCACAGGAATAGCATTACAACAAATTTTCATATACATATCTACGACATAGACATTAAAACATCATATTCGTTCTGTACTTGTTTCCGTTGGCCGTTTGATCCCTCACATCCAGTAGTCACTGTTCACTACGATACTTTTACACTTCGAGCTGTTATGTTCTTTTTCCGTCGTTCCGGCCACCTCAACTAGCTGAAGATAAATACGTACGATGGTCGGGTGGCGAACAGGAGTGGTGCATATATGTAAACAGTGCCATTTTTAGATAACAATTATCATAAGATACTTTTGCATACCTATGATGTAGCCTAAGTAAAATATGCTCAAGATAATGTTATATTTTTTGTTATTTTGTAGGATGTGAATGTGATTGATTTCACGTATATAACGCTGAACGTGGTTTTGAATCGACTAACACGACACGACGACTTTGCAAATTGAATACAACAACAATAAATGCGTATACAAGCCGTATACAACAGGCACGGTCTGCCTCTCGAATGTCGACCGAAATGTTGAATTGTTATTAAATATATGGAGTATATACAGCATAAATGTTGCCGTATTGCTACTATTCTGTGCTGAGTTTTTTCCTCATAGTCAAGTATCCAACTGCGGTGGGTACGAAGGTCCATCGATTGACATACAGTGCCTTGACATTTGGTGAATATCAAAAACAAATAAAACAATGACAATACATGCATTGCAAGCATGAAATGTATTTTAATAATAAATTATTAATTTGATGAAAGACACAATGCACAGTATACTGGTCGTGTTTTTATTAACTTTTTTGATAATATATATATATAATAAAAAAAAAAAAGTTTTGTTTTTCCCCAAATAAAACAGTTTACACACACACACACACACACACACACACACACACACACACACACACACACACACACACACACACACACACACACACACACACACACACACACACACACACACACACACACACACACACACACACACACACACACACACACACACACACACACACACACACACACACACACACACACACACACCCCCCCCCCCCCCCCCCCTAATGTCACTGTACTACCTAAACAATAATTCAACACATGTATGTATACATAAAATACGTTTTTTTCTGGAATGGAAGGGCCCCCTGAATTCGCAGATGATTTATGATTATATCTCACTTATCCCAAGACCTGTCAGGTCGCATGGGTGACACGAGGGATGCAGACGCAGCGAATGCTAGTCTCAGTAGCGTTTGGGCGTCAAGGTTATAATACTCTCTACTGACGACAGGGATGCCAAGATGAAAACAACAACACATATATACATAGGCTTACATGTGTCTGTACATAAATAAATACTATATTATAATATATATAATATGTATATATGCGTGCGTGTGTGTAACCGCGCGTGCATATACACACACAGTGATGTAGCCAGTATTTTGCTTTGGAGGGGATCACCCGAAACCAAGCAAACTCTCTGTCTCTCTCTAAAAATCCCACTCGCTTAAAATTAATACCGACATGACAATCAAGATTTTTCCAACGTAGCTGGCAGTTCGTGTGCAGCAAAACCATTCACAGAAGGCGTCAAAGTTAGAAAATAAGAGAGAAATGACACATTATTATAGACACAAACCAAAAGCCCCTATATAACATCAGCCTATAGCCGGCCACCACATTCCTCACGCTTCTCTCACAAATTAACAAAGACCATGACATATACCAACTTACTCTGGTGAAACAACAATTAAATATCCCTACCTTAACATAGATGATGTGGCATTGGCGTTCAACCAGTCACTTCAACACATTTATAAATTCACGATAGGAAGTAGCATTTTCCCATTGCAAAATCTACTAGATTAATTGCTTTTGTTACAATGAGGATTACAACAGGGGCAAACACTTGGAAGAAAGTCGAAGGGATGATGGGAGATAGACGCATATCACGTAAAAGTAAAGGAAATGTGCTCAGCTCGTGTGTTTCCCCGGTATACATGGATGCACTTAGAGACGATGGCAGTAACAGAGAAACAACCGGAGAAGGTCCAGCTTTGCGAAAAACAACATGATAAGAATAAGTGTGGGAGTTAAGAAAGCTGATCAGAGAAAATGGATGAAATGAGAGTGGAGGTTGGAGTGAAGTCAAGTTATAAGAGGAAATTGGTGAGGGGTATGTGGGCTGATTATGTAGCAACAAAATAGGAGATGAAAAACTAGCAAAGAGAGCAGATGCCCAGAAAGTGGAAGGGAATGGAGGCCAGGAAGACCGAAATTGCGATGGGTGATGGCATTAAAAGTGATCTAGAAAGAGTGGGAGAAGAATGGGGAAAATGATGGATAGAAGGAATTTGAGACTGCTGACAGAGAATGTAGTAACTGAAAAGTGAGAGGAAGACAAAATTCAATGGAGAAGGAATTCATGGTCAACTCACCCCTGATTACAGTGATGCCAAGAAAATAATAACAACAACTATTATTTTGAATGCAGCCAGCGACAGAAGTGGAGAATTCCTAACATAATCATATTTGAATGATGACAACGTTTTGTGAAAGGGTAGGACTGGGAAAGAAAATCTTACACAGACATTCTGAAACCCATTGCACTGTGTGACTCCATGAAACCTCCGTTCCCCACCATCCTAATTTATTTCCGGGACATGCCCCCCTCTGGCTACGCCACTGGGGACCCCGCACACACCACGTAATTTGTCATTGCAGCACTTTTACCAGCACCAAAGGCATCTTACAACCCGTATACTTGAAATAAATACTTGTAGGCCCCTATAAGGCCGCCGTCTGCAACCGCCGTTGTACTTCATGACGCACGGCCAGTGGAAGTGCCGCTATAAACACGTGATTAAACGACCACGAAAACAGACAACTTGTGTAATACGTCCGATACACCATACACGCACGTCTACAAAAACTAGGTATTTAAACGAGAGATATTTATTTGACACCATAATATATGTAGGCTTATGCGTGTTTGTGTATGTATACATGATGTACATATGATTAAACAAATGTAAAAAAAAGAAGGGTAACGAACTCCTATTAAATCAAATTTATTGCTACGGTTAACATTAATCTCAATCATTAATTTGCATTGTCTTCGTGTAACTAACCATGCTGAACGACTATCAAATTGGAAAATAATGTTGTTGCTAGCGGGTAACTGTATTTTGTTAATTGTAAACTATTATAAAACATTGTCGTCAAATGCTATACTTGTGCTGAAGCAAATGTATCAGTAGTGTTCCCCAAAATTCTTATGTCGCATTTGTGTTTGCGGTAATTGGATTTCTTCAGGCAGTCTTGGTATGCTATTTACATTAATTGACAATGTTCAATAAAATCCAGATATGCTATAATAAACAACGAGGTTGTCAATATAGCAACCTCCAATCGACATACGTGGTCATTGTGAGCTGGACATTCGGCCTGAGTCAGATGTCTTTACTGTTGGAAATATGTTGAGCATCTAGCTCGAGATACAGAGATAGATTTATTAGAGTATGCGCGCAGGGCTGTTTGTCTTTTGAAAATTATGCACAGTTGTCAATGTACAGATGAAAAAATATTTTCAATATCATCACGGCGTGACAGCTTCTCATTGTCACACCTCATATATCAATCTTGCGGTTGTCATGCGGCACCCACGACAGCGGAAATGACGACATTAAATGCGGTGTGACCCCCACATTCACAGTCCGCCTGCGCGGTGTGCAGCCACGCGTGACGAGCTACACCGAGACGGACCGCCTGGTCACACACCGGTTGGACGGGTTGCAATATGCCGACCGGAAGAGTTCTATTTGGCCTCGACTGACCGTTCTTGATATATAGCGTGGCCCGTACCGGAGTAATCTAAGGACAAGGAGATCGAGCCAGGCTTCGGACGTTTTAGATTAACTACCAGGTGAGACGTTAAAATGTAGGCACACGTGTAACGTTGTATAGATCCGTTCACACTAGTCCGTAGTGACGTAGACAATAGATACCAGGTTTACTATGTATAGTTCTTTCCAGAATGCCATACATACCAAACATAGCGACTGTCCATTTCACATGGTGCACCCCTGGGTTTCCGTACCCGGGGGGCCCCGGAAGGCGGGTTGAATTGGGGGAACCCCCCTTTAAAAACGCCCTTTGCTGGTTCGTGGGTTGGGATTTTTTAAAGGGGAAATTATATTTTGGGTTGCCCCAAAGGGCGTTTATAGATATTTAAAATTTTTTTATTTAATTGTGTGTTTAAACAAAAGCAAACAATGGGTTTTAAAAAATTATTTTATTTCCCGGTCAAATTTTCCCAAAAGAAAAACAAATACCCAAAGATCAAAGAAATTCGTTAGGGTTTTATTCCCCGGTTTTTTAAAAGCAATCCAAAATTTTTTTGAACATTTTCTTTGGGTTGTAAAAACTTCCTAAAAAATCCCTTCCGGGGAAAAAAAATCGGGGTAAGAAGGTGAAAATATGAAATTTTTAAAAAAATTTTAAAAGAAAATGTTTTTTAAAAAAATTTAAAATTTAAAAAAAACGTTTCCCCGAAAAAAAAGTAGTGTTCAATCATTGAAACTGTTAATTTTTAAAATTAATGAAAGAATAAAGATTTAATGGGGTTGACCCTTCTTTTTTTTACAAGTTTTAAATTTTACTTGTTTAAAAAAATAACCACTTTTTTTCAAATTATTTCGTTTTCCAGGTTTTTTTTTATTTTCATATTAAAAGGGCCCTTCGTTTAATCCATGTTTTTGGGGCCCCAAAGGGGTTCTATGAAGTCAACCCAGGGTGAAAGGCGGTCCGTTGGTGTAGCTCGCACGCTGGCTGCACACCGGCAGGCGGACTTAATTTTGGGGTCCCCCTTTTTAATGTCGTCATTTCCGTGTTGGGGGTCCCATGACCCGCAAGATTGATATATGAGGTGTGACAATGAGAAGCTGTCACGCCGTGATGATATTGAAAATATTTTTTCATCTGTACATTGACAACTGTGCATAATTTTCAAAAGACAAACAGCCCTGCGCGCATACTCTAATAAATCTATCTCTGTATCTCGAGCTAGATGCTCAACATATTTCCAACAGTAAAGACATCTGACTCAGGCCGAATGTCCAGCTCACAATGACCACGTATGTCGATTGGAGGTTGCTATATTGACAACCTCGTTGTTTATTATAGCATATCTGGATTTTATTGAACATTGTCAATTAATGTAAATAGCATACCAAGACTGCCTGAAGAAATCCAATTACCGCAAACACAAATGCGACATAAGAATGTGTGAACACTACTGATACATTTGCTTCAGCACAAGTATAGCATTTGACGACAATGTTTTATAATAGTTTACAATTAACAAAATACAGTTACCCGCTAGCAACAACATTATTTTCCAATTTGATAGTCGTTCAGCATGGTTAGTTACACGAAGACAATGCAAATTAATGATTGAGATTAATGTTAACCGTAGCAATAAATTTGATTTAATAGGAGTTCGTTACCCTTCTTTTTTTTACATTTGTTTAATCATATGTACATCATGTATACATACACAAACACGCATAAGCCTACATATATTATGGTGTCAAATAAATATCTCTCGTTTAAATACCTAGTTTTTGTAGACGTGCGTGTATGGTGTATCGGACGTATTACACAAGTTGTCTGTTTTCGTGGTCGTTTAATCACATGTTTATAGCGGCACTTCCACTGGCCGTGCGTCATGAAGTACAAGCGTTGCAGACGGGCAAAGGGGTAAATATTTTTTTAAGATAGGGAATCCCTTTGGTGCAAAAGCTGCAATAAATTTAGTGTGTGTGCGTGTGCAGGGTAAGAGGGGATGTGAATAATTAGATGGTGGGAACGAGGATCATAGCACACAGTGCAATGGGTTTCAAAATGCTTGAAGTTTTCTTCCAGTCACCCTTTCCAAAACGTTGTCATCATTCAAATATGATTATGTTAGGAATTCTCCACTTCTGTCCGGCTGCATTCAAAATAATAGTTGTTGATTATTTCTTGGCATAGTAATCGGGGTGAGTTGACCATGAATTCCTTTCCCCATTGAATTTTGTCTTCCTTACTTTTAGTTACTACATTCTCTGTACACCCAAAAATTCCTTCTATATATTTTCCCCATTCTTCCCCATCTTTTGTCCTTTTAATGCCATACCCTCCAATTTTCTTCCTCCTCCCCCCCTTCCACTTTCTCACTGTCTCTTTCTATTTTTCATCTCCTATTTTGTTGCTACATAATCAGCCCACATACCCCTCACCAATTTCCTCTTATAACTTGACTTCACTCCAACCTCCACTCTCATTTCATCCATTTTCTCTGATCAGCTTTCTTAACTCCCACACTTATTCTTATCATGTTGTTTTTCGCAAAGCTGGACCTTCTCCGGTTGTTTCTCTGTTACTGCCATCGTCTCTAAGTGCATCCATGTATACCGGGGAAACACACGAGCTGAGCACATTTCCTTTACTTTTACGTGATATGCGTCTATCTCCCATCATCCCTTCGACTTTCTTCCAAGTGTTTGCCCCTGTTGTAATCCTCATTGTAACAAAAGCAATTAATCTAGTAGATTTTGCAATGGGAAAATGCTACTTCCTATCGTGAATTTATAAATGTGTTGAAGTGACTGGTTGAACGCCAATGCCACATCATCTATGGTTTAGTAGGGTATTAATTTTAAGGAGTGGGATTTTTAGGAGAGACGAGAGTTTGCGGTTTGGGTGATTAAAGCAAAATATGGTCATCCTTTTTATTGACGCGGGTTCCACACGACGCATATTAAAATTTATTTAAAATTGTATTTTTTTTTAAAAAATGTAAGCCTATGTATATATGTGTTGTTGTTTTCATCTTGGCATCCCTGTCGTCAGTAGAGAGTATTATAACCTTGACGCCCAAACGCTACTGAGACTAGCATTCGCTGCGTCTGCATCCCTCGTGTCACCCATGCGACCTGACAGGTCTTGGGATAAGTGAGATATAATCATAAATCATCTGCGAATTCAGGGGGATTTTTAAAAAAAACTTTTTATGTATCATACATGTGTTAATTATTTTTTTAAACAGGGTAAATTGTGTGTGTTTTTTTTTAAAAGGGGAAAATTTTTTTAGTTTTTTTATTTTTTTTTTTTAATTTTTTTTTTTTTTAAAAAATTTTATAATTTTTTTGTGTTTTTTTTTTTTTTTTTGTTTGTTTATATTTTTATAAAAATTTTTTTTTTTTGGGAAAAAAAAATTTTTTGCTTTTATTATATATATTATCAAAAATTAAAAAAAAAAATTATTACCACTTAATTAAAAAAAAACATTTTGGCTCTTTTTCATTTTTTATTTGTTTTTGATATTCACCAAATGTCAAGGCACTGTATGTCAATCGATGGACCTTCGTACCCACCGCAGTTGGATACTTGACTATGAGGAAAAAACTCAGCACAGAATAGTAGCAATACGGCAACATTTATGCTGTATATACTCCATATATTTAATAACAATTCAACATTTCGGTCGACATTCGAGAGGCAGACCGTGCCTGTTGTATACGGCTTGTATACGCATTTATTGTTGTTGTATTCAATTTGCAAAGTCGTCGTGTCGTGTTAGTCGATTCAAAACCACGTTCAGCGTTATATACGTGAAATCAATCACATTCACATCCTACAAAATAACAAAAAATATAACATTATCTTGAGCATATTTTACTTAGGCTACATCATAGGTATGCAAAAGTATCTTATGATAATTGTTATCTAAAAATGGCACTGTTTACATATATGCACCACTCCTGTTCGCCACCCGACCATCGTACGTATTTATCTTCAGCTAGTTGAGGTGGCCGGAAACGGGAAAAAACCAAAAAAAATAAAAGGGAAAAGGGGGGGGAAAAAAAAAAAAAAATTTTATGTTTTAATGTCTATGTCGTAGATATGTATATGAAAATTTGTTGTAATGCTATTCCTGTGAAACAATAATCAATCTATTTGAAAACGTGAAAGTGGACACCGTTAAAATGGCCAAATGACCCGTGATACTCTACCTAGGCAATTTTATTTCGACTGCGGATGTTTCGTCTTGCGTTGCTCTTTCTCGTTATCGTGACTGTGACTCATGTTCTCTGCCACCTTGCGCGTGTGGTCGGCGCTGTCCGATTTACTCGCATGTTCTGCTGCTTCCCGCTTCGTGCGTCCCTTGCCCTGTCCACCCGCCGCGATCCTATCCTGCTCATAGTTGTACTCCTCAAACCGGTCCCCACTTGTCGCCTTCCCTCCGCATCTCGTCACGATGACAGCCTGTCAGATCGACTTTGTTCTAAAACTAGTGCAAGTTTAACTGTAAAAGCCGCACTAGGAAGGGGGCGTAAGTTCGACTGTTCGTATCGGTCTAGTGTTGCTTTAAA
>JAODUO010003782.1:12500-13532 GCA_025642075.2 Ridgeia piscesae | reverse complement strand
GAGGGCTAGAAGTATTCGTAGACAACATCTAAATTGTCAAAATTCATATTATAATAATATCACTACTTAATGCCTATTCAAAATTTTCTGTCAAAAACGTTTACTGCACATTTAAATAGTTGTTGAAATGTCTGTCTAAAATCACTGTGCATTTTAATAATTATTCTATTTGGTAACTGTATTTTGAATATAATACAATATCTAGTTTCTTAATAGTGTCAAAAATCACTGTGCATTTTAATAAGTATTACATTTGGTAACTGCATTTTGAATGTAATATATAATATATCAATAGTAGTAATATATAAAACATGGTTGATATGTACTGTATAAATATTTACTGTGATATATTTATGATTGAGAACTAATTGTCACATATAAGAGAAAGCATTTTAAAGTAGTTGCTAATATAATTGTTTGTTTTATGAACGTGTTGTTATAATTATACTAGGCGAAAGCCAAGTTCTCAATTGTTGTTAAAAACCTGAATTAATATATGGAATAATATTTATATGGATTGGAAAATGTAATTAACTTAACTCGTAAAGGTAAAATAATTTTAAAAAGTCAAACTATTGTTCATGTGAGTTATACAAGTGTTCTAGCGACGGTGAAGTCTGGACTTCGAGCGACGGAAGAGAGCGGCCCTCTACATCGCCGAAGGTTTCCGTGGCGATTTGAACATTTACATCGTTCCCGCTCGGCGGCAAGTTCGCATAAATTAACGCTGGTCGCCGCTGGCCGAAAACCGTTACATCTACAAAGCGGCGCGAGCGAACTGCTTGATGATTGTCAAGGTGGCCGATACTCTCATTTGTGAGGTATTCTTCCTCGCCATCGACACTCAACTCAATGATGATCTGATACAGCTGCAGGTGCTTCTGGGCGAGAAGAATGCCGAAGTCGCACGTACCGCATTCCTGTAGGTCTTTTAACTCATACAGCCCTTGCTTATCAAGTACAATACTTTCCTGATTGAGTGCCAAGTCATGTCTGAGATGGTTGGATTCAACATGACCATCAAGAAAATGT
>JAODUO010003782.1:0-7500 GCA_025642075.2 Ridgeia piscesae | reverse complement strand
CCAGCACCGAATGTTTGCAGTTGTAGTGGAGTTGGAGCTGACCTTACACGAGAGCCTGCTCATGCAGAACAAGTGCCGTGAACTCACAAATGAATGGGTTTATAATGGAGCATCATAAGACCATCATGTGCCAGGAACTCAGGAGCAATAAGGGCGTGATTTTGTATGCCAAAGTGTCCAGTCTTCTTGACTTTGTGCGAACTCTAGCATATCACTTCATTATCAAAGTCTCTGGAGTCAGATTGCACACCTGACTCCAGAGACTTTGATAATGAAGTGATATGCTAGAGTTCGCACAAAGTCAAGAAGATTGGACACTTTGGCATACAAAATCACGCCCTTATTGCTCCTGAGTTCCTGGCACATGATGGTCTTATGATGCTCCATTATAAACCCATTCATTTGTGAGTTCACGGCACTTGTTCTGTATGAGCAGGCTCTCGTGTAAGGTCAGCTCCAACTCCACTACAACTGCAAACATTCGGTGCTGGCCGACGATGCCTGCCCGACTCTTTGATGCCCGCTGGGTGGACTGTTCCAACTTCCTGTCTAATTCGACACAGTTGAAGCTGCCCCTCCGGTCTCGCACTACAAATGTTGATATCGTGACCCTCTGATAGGCTTCTGAGTCTTCCGCCTCTAACAACTGAGTTTTCCTAGCGTTGTACGAGCCCTAACAATTGACTCATGGAGACTCCTTCAAACCCTGAAAACAATTCCCATGAAATATTTAGACGCAGGAGACATGTAAAAGCCACCACCATCTCTCCCGATCCGAGGTGGTGATGTACTTGAGTAGGTCGAACATTTTCTTGATGGTCATGTTGAATCCAACCATCTCAGACTTGACTTGGCACTCAATCAGGAAGGTATTGTACTTGATAAGCAAGGGCTGTATGAGTTAAAAGACCTACAGGAATGTGGTACGTGCGACTTCGGCATTCTTCTCGCCCAGAAGCACCTGCAGCTGTATCAGATCATCATTGAGTTGAGTGTCGATGGCGAGGAAGAATACCTCACAAATGAGAGTATCGGCTACCTTGACAATCATCAGCATGCTGTGCTTTGACCTCTAGTAGTGACTTTCGGTGAGAATTGAAATCAGGATTCGCTTCCTGAAACACTCCTCTGCTTCGATTACGTCATCGTCATGGCCACTACCACTGGTGTAGCAACCGTTACAACGTGGTAGAATCTTCGCATATTGAAACCCTACAAACATGCCGTTGATGTCCGCCGCAAATGTATCTGACTCGGAATACCTGCAACCGTGTGAAACACATCTTCATCACAGAACACAGGCATCATCGTCTGCTTGCGGACACTACAACTTGACCTTTGACCTACACGATCAACTTGAAAGGTCATGACAAAATATTTATTTGATTGGGGATTCTCATAACCAACGAGAGGGACATCAAAATCCAGTTTCTAGCTCATTTCGATTGAAAGTTGATTGTGTTTCTGCAGTCGACGATCGTCATGGACGAGCGACCATCTAGGATTTCTCATCTAATATGACATCAAAACATAAAATAGATAGGTCAGGCGTGTCTGGAATGTCAATTTCAGGCGGAATTGATAAAAATTTGAGTATCTAGCCCTACTAGATCCAAACCTGTAGACGAATACTTACAAAGTGGTGGCCATTTTGTATTTCACGCTCCAGTGACCCTATGCCACGGATTTAAAAAAGCACCTTCTGAAGTGTTGAAAGACATGGTATGTAGAATACAAATCAAATGTTTTACGGGCCTATATGGCAGAGCCTGGACTATCTAGTTTGTCTCTCCATCCTGTTGCCAATGACAGGTAGCTAGGTACGGTCTGCAATCAATCGTAAATTACCGATAATTAACACATACACTAGACGTAAGGCTAAATCAGCATCTTTGTTAATATTAGTATTTTAATTGTAATTATTATGAGTAATATTATTTATCTATTTATTTATATTAATTATTTCATACAGATCGATTTATTTTACATACAAATAAACTTCTGTTTAAAATTTTGTTTTAAAAGAAATTTATGTAGTGCTATAAAGCGCCTCTGAATGGTTATCATTACTAGATTTATGGCGCAGTAAAAGTTATCAGATTATTATTATTATTACGCTAGTGGAATGACGTACAGTAACACCAAAAAGAATTCTTCATGCTAAATACGGAGATAAAACAACTAAATGAGACGCTTACAATTTGGCTTATCAGCAGAAATCCATCTGTTGTTCCGTATTCAATTGCAGAAGTGCCCTGCCCAGGTCCACTTTCGTCTTCCGAATTGTTCAATACATATCATTGTGAAACTACTTTAGGTAATTGCCTATGACATAGCTAAGGTTTAAAAGAACCTCGTATGCCTGGAAGAAACCGTATTATCTGCTAAAACTGGACAAGCCACCAAACATAAACTCGCTTATGAATTACTTTTCTTTAAGCTTTAGCTTTAAGCACGACCTTAATAAGGAACTAGCTACGAGCCCGGAAGAGCCTGTGCAAGGGAATGCGGCAGGGGTGTCGTGTGCACCAGCACACTCGTTGTAGCCACATTTTAGAGTAAGGCGAGAGGCTGCATATTCTGCCCTGCCCCAGCTGGCCCCTGCCCCTGCCCTGCCTCCCTGCCCCTGCCCCTGCCCCTGCCTGCCTGCCCTGCCCTGCCCCTGCCCCTGCCCCTGCCCCTGCCCCTGCCGGGTCGGGTCGGTCGGTCGGTCGGTCGGTCGGTCGTTCGGTCGGTCGGTCGGTCGGTCGGTCGGTCGGTCGGTCGGTCGGTCGGTCGGTCGGTCGGTCGGTCGGTCGGTCGGTCGGTCGGTCGGTCGGTCGGTCGGTCGGTCGGTCGGTCGGTCGGTCGGTCGGTCGGTCGGTCGGTCGGTCGGTCGGTCGGTCGGTCGGTCGGTCGGTCAGTCGGTCAGTCGGTCGGTCGGTCGGTCGGTCGGTCTGGCGGTCGGGCAGCCAGCCAGCCAGCCAGCCAGCCAGCCAGCCAGCCAGCTAGCCAGCCAGCCAGCCAGCCAGCCAGCCAGCCAGCCAGCCAGCCAGCCAGCCAGCCAGCCAGCCAGCCAGCCTGCCTGCCTGCCTGCCTGCCACGCAGCCAGCCTGCCTGCTTGCCTGCTGCCTGTCTGTCTGTCTGTCTGTCATGTCTCTCTCTCTCTCTTCTCTCTCTCTCTCTCTCTCTCTCTCTCTCTCTCTCTCTCTCTCTGTCTCTCTCTCTCTCTCTCTATCTATCTATCTTCAACGGTTACATTGGAACGTGCTTGAAGAGACAAGTCTACAACTCATGCGTACTTCCACCAATTATATACGGCGTGGAAACATGGGCACTCACCACCCAAGCAAAGAACAAGCTAGCAGCCGTACAAAGAAAGATGGAAAGGGTATGTTAGGCACTGCTCTCTCGGTAAACTCAGTCAGGTAGGCAATGGGATTACATTGCAACGCTGCAAGATTGGTGCCAATTCTGCTGGTAGCATCGTTTCCTGTGAGTACGTGAGCCTTCATCAGAACACGGCAGAGATGCTAGTCCACTCTTTCAGCCTTGCGAGCTCTCTCGGCTCACTTGTCCCAAACTCGACCTAGAGGTTTTTCAGACTATCATGGGCTAGCATGTGTGGTTGCAGCAAGCACATGATATGTCTGTGGTCGTCTGGCACAACGGCTAAGCAGTGGTAGCCATGTTAGTGCCCAGGTGAACTTTCGTCTGCGTCTTCTAACCGCATCTGGGGTTTCTGGAATAGCTCTGTCATGTACCTGTAGGAGAGCAAAAACTTAGATCAACCATTATTTTCTGAATAAGTAGCAACAATGAATTCTTCTTTTGATGTTTAGCGTTGCCTCGTCTCCCATCGTGAACTCATCCGGGATAAGAAAGTGAACTTTGATATTAGCCTCAACAGCTGTCAACTATCACAAGTATAGTTATGAGATTATAGTCTGATGCTCACACGATGAAAGCCAACAACCGACATGCCCACGCCTGCGCGACGAGATTTAATCATAATTGCCAGACCGTAGCAGGTTCATTATTTTCACCCATACTGTAATCGTGAACACTATAGAATTTATATTTATCAATCCCAACGCCAACATCACCTATGAATATGCCCACAACTGTACAATTTGTCGGGGTGTGACAAGAGACAAAGTCGCCGCAAATGGCTGGTGAAGGAGGGGGTCATGCAACTAAGATTTTCCTCGACAGCTTGGGTCTCCAGTAGCTCCGCTGGGCGCTGCAGTACTTTGGAATTGTGGTGGTGTAGGATATATTATTAGGTTTAATTAATCGTCTACAGTGTCACACTTTGGTAGCTAATCCTGTGAATTGTTACTGCAGGTTTCTGTGTCTAAAGAACAAGCCCTCTCGTTGTACCTTCTCTCCATCCTCGAACACATGCATTTGTAAATCATTGAAAAAGTCTTCGGTAACGAAGGTGTGCAATCTGACTCCAGAGACTTTGATAATGAAGTGATATGCTAGAGTTCGCACAAAGTCAAGAAGACTGGACACTTTGGCATACAAAATCACGCCCTTATTGCTCCTGAGTTCCTGGCACATGATGGTCTTATGATGCTCCATTATAAACCCATTCATTTGTGAGTTCACGGCACTTGTTGCGTCGGTGCTGGCCGACTGTCACCTGCCCTGTGATGCCCGCTGGATCTACCATGAAGCTGCCTCCGTCTCGCGCAAATGTTGATGACGAAAGAGTTCCCTCTGGTGTCTTCCGCCCTCTAACAAGCTGGGATTTTGCCGATTGCTGAACTCATGGAGACTCACTTCAAACCACTACCCATGAAAAATAATCCTCCCGATCCGAAGATGTGCGTCGAACATTTTTCTTGATGGTCATGTTGAATCCAACCATCTCAGACTTGACTTGGCACTCAATCAGGAAAGTATTGTACTTGATAAGCAAGGGCTGTATGAGTTAAAAGACCTACAGGAATGCGGTACGTGCGACTTCGGCATTCTTCTCGCCCAGAAGCACCTGCAGCTGTATCAGATCATCATTGAGTTGAGTGTCGATGGCGAGGAAGAATACCTCACAAATGAGAGTATCGGCCACCTTGACAATCATCAAGCAAGTTCGCTCGCGCTGCTTTGTAGATGTAACGGTTTTCGGCCAGCGGCGACCAGCGTTAATTTATGCGAACTCCACGGGCTTTGGCGATGAAAAAAATTTTCTCTCTTCCGCGTCGCTCGAAATCAGACTTCACCGTCGCTGAAGTACTTGTATAATACATGAACAATAGTTTTGACTTTTAAAAATTATTTTGCCTTTACGAGTAGGATTAATTTTTCAATCCGTAAATAAGTATTCCATAATTCAGGTTTTAACAACAATTGAGAGGCAACTCGCCTAGTATGAGTATAACAACACGTTCATAAAACAAACAATTATATTAGCAACTACTTTAAAATGCTTTCTCTTATATATGACAATTAGTTCTCAATCATAAATATATCACAGTAAATATTTATACAGTACATATCAACCATGTTTTATATATTACTACTATTGATATATTATATATTACATTCAAAATGCAGTTACCAAATGTAATACTTATTAAAATGCACAGTGATTTTTGACACTATTAAGAAACTAGATATTGTATTATATTCAAAATACAGTATTATTAAAATGCACAGTGATTTTAGACATACATTTCAACAACTATTTAAATGTGCAGTAAACGTTTTTGACAGAAAATTTTGAATAGGCATTAAGTAGTAATTATTATACTATGAATTTTGACAATTTAGATGTTGTCTACGAATACTTCTAGCTCTCCACCATCAGAGGGAAGGGAAGAGAAGGTATGTCATTCTGTACGGCCCAAAAATATTTTAATTGTACGTAAACAAAAATTTTGTTAATCATTATTCCCAAGGGGAAATTTATTAAATCAAAAATTTCCATGTTTTAATTTTTCCCATTTAATTTAAAAAGAATTTTTAAAAAAATTAAATACAATTTTGTTTAACAGATTCTATTTTTTAATCCAAATTTAAAGTTTTAACATACGAAAAACGTTCGAACTATATTTAAAATAAAATTTTGGTGCGGAAATTGTCCAGTTCTGAAATGTAAGTAAAAAGGGCCCCAATTTTTTAGGAATTGGGGAGGGGAATTTTAAAATGTTCTCGACAAAATTGGCGATGTGGGGGATTCTCTCAAATTTTAAATTCCCCCCTAGAACACTTTATAATCAAAAGAAAAAGTTTGATTTTTAAAAATTTTTTTTTACCAAAAAGGGGGGGGGGAAACATTTAAAATAAAAAATTAAATTAATTCAGGAAAAACAAAGCTTGGTTTGCCAATTTAAATAAAATTTTAACCAAAAATTAGTTAATAAAAATGTAAAAAAATCAATAAAATTTATACATAATAAAAGTTAATTTATTTCAATTGTTTAAATAAAAAATTCAAAATTTTTAAAATTTACATTAAAAAATGATTTTTAACCTATTAAGAAACTAATTTTTTAATATTAAAAATTAATTTAAAATAGAATTTAAAAAAAATTTACATTGATTTTGGGCAGCTTTTAAAACTTTTTAAATTATAAACTGCAGATTTAAAGAATTTTATTAATTTTTCCATATTGGATTTTGTTAACAAAAAACCGGTTTTAAAGGGAAAAGAAATGTTTTTTTTTGAAAAAAAAAGGCTATTATTTCTGGGTAATTAAGTTATTATAAATTTACAAAGTATGTTTTAAGGAAGAAAGTTGGATTCAAACCTGCAAGCCCTTTTAACAACGAGATGGGTTAAACTTTTTTTTTAACATTTTGAAAATTAAAAATTTTTTGGGCTATTTAAACCAAATAAAAATTTTATAAATTGTTAAAAGGTTTTAAAAAGTTTAATGGCGTTTTTTTAAAAAATTTAAAAAAAAGAAAAATTTTATTAAAAGTAATCAAAAAACCCCTTAAAAGAAATTTTGAAAATGTTTATACAGTGACACTTAATAAAACTTTCGTTTTTGAATTTTAAAAACTTTCAAAATTTTGTGTTGAAAAAGGGGGGGAAAAATTTAAATTTTTTTTTAAAAAAATTTTTTCCCCTTTTAGGTGTTTTAAATTTTTGAATTTAAATATTTTGGGAAAAAAAAAACGACTTTCAGTTCATAAAATTCGGCACCTTTTAAAATGCAAAAAAGGCCTTTTATGGGAAAAGGGGAAACTGGGGGAAAAATCAAGGAAAATTTTCCTAATGAATATAAATAAACTGAAAATAACTTTTTTTTATTTTGTCTTGAAAATCAAAAAAGGAAATTTTTTTGAATTAAAACTTAACCCCCCCATTTGAAATTAATAATTTTTCCCTTTTTTAAATGGGTTTTACCCCCATAAAAAGGGAAAATATTTATTTAGTTTTGGATTTTTTTTTAAAAAAAACAAAAAAAAACAATTAAAAAGGTCTACCCCCCTAAATGCAGTTTATGAAACAAATTAAATTTCCTTTTGAAGTTCTATCCCTTTTTTTACGCTTTCATTTTC
>JAODUO010003781.1:0-10409 GCA_025642075.2 Ridgeia piscesae | reverse complement strand
TGCCGTTGGCGCTGTCGCCGTGACAGCTACGATAGGGGGTATTGCCTACGAAGTCATGATAAGGTTGGGGATTGCTGCGGTCCGTAAGACTGTCCTCAAAGTATACCATGCAGAAATTGACGAGGAAGAGGAGGAAGAGGAGAATGAAGATATCGACAACGCAATGTGGGCTGCACATTTCAATGAAGTGACTTCTAGAGTTCGTCACTCGATCGGTTCCGAAACGTCTGCATTGAGTGAACATTTCACGCGTGCTTTGAGTGAATCACTCGATCGGTTCCGAAACATCCGCATTGAGTGAAGAATTCACGCGTGCTGTGAGTGACTACCTAGAAGACGAAAACAAAGTGACACATTGAAAGTCCAATAATCAGTTATACGTAGTTACACCACGTGCACGCTTGTGTCGTTGCAGATGTGCGAAAGTCGTCATACACCTGCAGACACGCCATAATTCTGCTACCGGAATCTGAATGGAACGATCCGTCACAATATACATGTAACTTTGTATTTTAGTCTTAAACAAATGATGTAACCCAGAAACGAGTACTTTATGTGTATACTTATGCTGAGCGCATAACCGACTAACGCCGACAAATGGGAGGCAATTGTGTGTGAATTCGGGTAAGTCGTTTACGTGTGCGCTTCAATGAATGAGACGTTTCGTACTTCTGCATGCTACATAAATGTAAAAAATTAAACGATCGCGAATATATCATGACAATCTACATGTGTGATTAAAGACTGCCTTCATCGACTGAAGCCTTGGAAAACGAAACTTGTCTCACAGCAACTTCGCCATTCGCCATCAGACATATTCTTTTTAAGACGATTTGACTTACTCATGTGGTTAATCATCCAACTTCGCTAGGTTTTCCGTCGATATAAAAACATTATATTTAACGGTTCCCGTGCCATAAGAAATTAACAGTTATGTCGAAGTTCCAGTCGAACTCGCTGTCTTCGTATTCCTCAAACGTTCTACACCACAAGTGTAGTCGTGCGGATTTGTTATGGTTATATAATGAAATTTCACAATGCGCCCGGTAGCAACAACGTTGACGGTGTACTTTAAAAAAACAAGATGGTCGTTACTGGAGGCGGGAAACGGTTTTAGGCCGAAGTCATATTTATTTGTGCACCTGTTTTAACGACAAACAATTATAAAAGACTCGGCATTATAGCCAATCAATTTTCTTTTGAAACGTGATGTTTTGTTTACTATTTCAGTGTGTTGCAGTTGGAAACTTTCAAACTGCTAACACTGTCCCGAGCTTAAAGGAAATAAAAACACCTATTGAATCAATATTAACATACATGCTGCTATATAGCTCCATGTCCCCCCAAAACCAAAAGCAATTGGAAAAAAAATATCAATGAGCTATATCATTGCACTTTTTTCGAATATGCATATTTTGTCGCGCTTTCTGCCCAGTAGTGACGTCAGACATGACACATATTGGCATCAGGCGCACTCTTTCCGTGCATTCAGAGCATATTTACAAGGATAACATTTGGGTTCAAACGAGCGTAAAAATGAATTATTGTGCAATATTCCCATGTACTACAAAAACTGATCATCATAAAGAACATACATGTATCTAAAGATTCTACACGAATCAAATTTTGTTAAAACATTGAATCCAGATTATTTGCGGAGGCCTGTCTGAACTTCGAGATCGCCGCCGTCTGCGGTTCGTTTTCAACGTAACTGTAGTGATTACCGCCCACACCAGGACGCATACATTACAAATATATAGTATGTATTTAACGTCAGAAATAGACGTTGTGTACGCTGTACATAAACACTGATATACCGATTTGTGAACGAGGAGTTGTATATTTAACGTAACATTTTAAATCCGGATGTAGAACCCCAATTGTTACCGTGGCTCAATTGGTAGACGCGTTCGTTCGCTTTTACAATGGGAGACTTATAGTTCATGCAGTTATCCGCCAGAGGGCATGTGCTACCGGGCCTAGAAGCTACTTCCGGTTTTTTCACAAGTCAATCATTCCTGCGTGTACAAACAATAAGACATCTACTGCCACTTATAACGGATTATAAATGCCTGTTCTGTTCACGGATTTAGCAGTATTTCCCCAAATATAAATGGAAATATAGTGACAGCAATTAGTCGATCTGAGGCAGGCGGAAAATGACAGAAGCCAACACTGATAACATTAGCAGGCCTTAAGTTAGGCTTAAGGCTTACAGTTACATTACAAGTTACATGGTGGTGTAAGGCTCGTTTTAAGACAACGGATTATAAATTGAAAACATTATTTGTGACGGATGCAATCTTGTGTGAATTTCCCGTCAATAGTACGGCCTTTATTTCATGTAACCTGTCAAGTTGTATTTGTGCCTGCGGAGGGAGGGGGCGCATCACATCCAGAATATTCAGAGCAGGTCAATATTCGTGGTACTTAATTACATAAATCTTATGTTCTAGCTTGGCGTATATTAATTTGTTTCCATGGCATTTAAGACTGATTTGTATCAGCTATTTTGTACCTGGCATATTGCCCACACCAGTAGAAAATTGTTATATACCGTGTTATATTTTATTATTACGCATATACATTTATACCTATATAAAATAATATCAGGTAATACGAAAGGCAATTTGTAAATTTTCATCAGTAAGGTAACATTTTTCTTTTTAAATTGGGGTTCCTAAAAAAAAAAACACTTTAAATTGCAAAAAAACCCGACAAACTCTGTTCAGAGTGTTTAAAACGTAACTTAGAAACTATAAGAAATAAATAAACAAAGTACAAGTAAATCATATGAATACGTAAAACAAATCCTGGTCGAAAACAACTGGAAACTAATTAATCAGATGGCATTGTTGAATTTATATTATATTCAATTGTCAAGAAAAGAACATATAAAGTGATTAAATAGTTTAGGTTGTTAAAAATACATAGGCCCCTGACCAAACAGAATAAATAAATATTAATATTATCATTGACTTTAAATTAAATGACTCAGAATCCAATTTTTTCAAGGTAACTATTTTATTGGCATCTTTTAATTAAAAATGTAAAACATGTATGCTATTGAGCAATTAAAAATAAACATAAAGGGGAAACGTGTAGAAAAAGAGCATTCAAGCAACTTGAAATAATTTCTACATAACTGTAGACGACCCCATAACTCAGCAGTTTCTTGCTTCCGTAACTCTCCGTAGTTTCCTCAGTTCCATTTAAGTTTGCTAAAAAATTGCTTCAATTGGCAGTGATAAAATTTTTGTACTAAAAACAAATTAAAAGGCAATTTTTTGCCACCAGGGATTTTTACCCGAACCCTAGGCCCGGTGCCCTGGACCCATGGCGACTGTTTTTGAAAGATTATAAATCTCCCATTGGGAAGGCCCGGTTAATTACACGAAACCAAATCTTTTTTAAATTTCACAAATAAAATTATCATAAATCAAAAAAAGTGAGTACTCTTGATTGTTTATTTTTTGTAGTAAATGTTCCCCAGTTGAAAATTTAAAGTTAAAGGGATGGTAAATGATTATCTTTTTTTACCTCATTGTTTGGTTTCCGTGGAGGGTTTCCTGGTGCCTACATCTAAACCCCTTGCATGGGGCCTTTTTTAGTGAATGTTTTCCCATAAAGGGAAAACCCAAAATTAGTCTTCCCCCAATAAACAAACAGGGAACCTTTGTTCCTCCCGGGACGAATAAACAATTCAAGGAAATTGTTCTTTACTCTTTTAAATGCACAACAAACAACTTGCTTTTGTTTCATTAAAAAACATGTCAAAAAAAACCCCTGAACAAACTGTTTTTGGTTCGCATACTGTGACGTCATTAAAAATTACCATTGGTGTGAAGTTACGACTTATACGATCACGCGTGGCACTAATATGCTAATATCGCTAAAGTAGTTAAATATTGTTCTTAAGAAAAAGAAAGCGCGCAGGAAAAACCCCGGTTCTTGGTTTTAAAAAGGGCATTTTGTTGACTGGTAAAGAGAAACATGCAACGTGGTTTTCTTGTTTGGTGTCGGGAATGGCGCTCATCTACGCCAACTGTGCGAAGCTATGTTCGAGCAATCCTTGCGATAATGGAGGAACTTGCTAGTAAGTGGAATTACTTATACTGTAAGTGTCACGTGGGTCGGACTGGAACGCATTGTGAGGGAAAAACTGGGCACTGGGACGCTACGTCACTCAGTCGTCAGAATACTACAGTTATGTAGATGGAAAGGATATAGGTCATCCGGCTTCGAACGCCGTTGACGGAATTACGAATCGGAAACATCCATTCTGCGCACATACAAATTCTAAAACCTTCCCTGGTGGAGGGTCGCCTTGGGGACAGTGTTAGAAGTTGAAAAGGTGGTCATACAAATAGAGAAACGTTGACATGGCGCCTAAAAAATTTGACATTGTCGTTGGAATCTATGATGGCAATACAAATCATGTGGACCCGGAAGAAAACCATGTCGGGTTAATAAGGAAGCTTCTATTGTTCACCTGGTGTCAAAGGTCGCAATTTGGCGATAATAATTCGAACAACAAGCCCTCACTTTATGCGAAGTTTTGTGTTGGTCAGCCATATTGCGTGATCAGTGTTTGAGCAACCCATGCGACAATGGAGGTACTTGCGACCGAAGGCACCTTTTATAAGTGTGTCTGTCCTACCGCTGGCCTGGACCAAATTGCGAGGGGACGAATTGGGCGCGTGGCCAATCTGCAACGATGTCGTCAAGGACTGAATACGTAGCTTCACGAGCCGTTGATGGAATCGCCGATGACATGATGACGGCGGGCAGCTGCAGCAAAAATAAATATGCAGAAATCCTTGGTGGAAAGTTAATTTGTGGGAAAATGATGAATACGAAAGGTTGTTATTTTGAATCGTCAGGACTGTTGTTTTGAGCGTCTAGTAAATTTCGATATTGTCATTGGTCCACATTATGGCCGGTACAATGTGTGTGGTTCTAGTCTATATAACATGTCAGATATGCAATGAAAAGTTTCTATTTTTCACCCAGTGTTTACGGAAGCAATCTGAAAATTACATACACACGAAACGCCCGAAAACGGAGAAACTCGCGTTGTGCGAAGTGTATGTCTACGGAGTTTTCTGGCCATGTCTCAGCAATCCGTGCCTAAAGGAGGGATTTTTTTTGTGCGAATGAGTGCAGACTTCTACGAGTGTTTATGTCCTGCGGTTTCACTGGAACAAATTGCGAAAATCGGCTAGTGTTGGAGCAATCCGTGCGAGAACGGCGGCACTTGTAATGAGTACGTCGACTCGTATAACTGTACCTGCCCCGCAAACTGGATAGGATCACACTGCGAAACTGAGGGTGCGGACGGGTTTAGTACACGGAGAAAGCAGCCATTGCCGTTGGCGCTGTCGCCGTGACAGCTACGATAAGGGTATTTCTACGAAATCCTTAAAGTTGGAATTGTGGTCTTTAAAGTTCTCCAGTATACCATAGGATGACGAGAAGAGGAAGAAGAGGAAAAGGGGGAAATAGGGGAAAAGAAGGGCCAATAATGTTACTTCAATTTCCCTAAACCCACTTCGAACGTTTCTGATCATTCCGCGCTTCTTCGTTACTGGGTGAAAATTACGCGTTCTTTGAAAGACTACATGAAGTCAAAAAAACAGTTATAGGGAGTACCCCAAAGTGCACCTTGGTCGTGCAGATGTCAAAAATCCTCACACCTGCAAACCCGCCTATTCTGCTACCGGAATTTGAAGAAGATCGTCAAAATACATGTATTTTGGGATTTTGTTTTAAAAAATTAGTAACCCAGAACGAATTTGTGTAAAACTTATGCTGAGGCTAACCGACTAACGCCGACAAATGGAGGCATTTGTGTGGATTCGGTAGTTGTTACGTGTGCGCTTCAAGAATGAAACTTTCGATTTTTTAAACTACAAATGTAATTTAAAGATCGCGATAAATCAAAATTTCCAAAATTTTTTAAAAAATGCTTCATCGACTGGAGCCTTGGAAAAAGAAACTCCCACAAGCAATTGGAAATTTGCCTTTAGATTCTTTAGCGATTTGACTTAAACTATTGGAAATAATCCGGCAAAAAAAAAAACGGGGTTCGTTTTTTCTGGGCCCCTACCTAAACCTTTAAAATTTCGGGGTTTGGGTTTAATAGAAATAAACAAAGGGGGTTTAACAAATTTTTAACAAATCCCAATTAAATTTTTCAACCTGTGAAAATTTAAAACCGGCTTTCAATAATTTTTTTAAGGATTTTGGTATATTCGTTTTTGTTTAAATTATTTTAAAAAAAACCCCAGCAAAACAAAGCTGAAACTGTCCCCAAAAAAAAAGTTTTGGAAAAAAAATTCTTTCTTTTTTTTCAAAATTTTTTTCCCTTCTTCCCTTTCCTTATGGAAAAAATTTTGCCAAATTTTCAATCTTTTAAATTTTTAAAAAATTTTTGTATTCCCCCCAAAACCCCGTTTCTTTGTTAAACCCATTTTTTTGAACCCTTTTTCTAACTAATTTCCGGGGGTTCTATCATTTGCAAATAAAAATCCACATCTGTGTAGAATATAGAAATGCGAAATGTTTCATTCGTTGAAGCGCACACGTAACAACTCACACGAATCCACACATAACTGCCTCACATTTGTCGGCGTTAGTCGGTTACGCACTCAGCATAAGTATTGACACAAATTGCGTGTCTGTGAGTTACGTAATTTCTTTAAAACGAAAATACCAAAATCACAGTGTATGCTTTGACAGATCATTCTGTCGAAATTCCGGTAGCAGAACTAGGCGGGTTTGCAGACGTTGAGGACTTTTGTACATCTGCAGCGACGCAAGAGTGCACGTTGTGGTGACTACCTATAACTGTTTATTTGACTTCTATGTAGTCTTTCAAAGAACGCGTCAATTGTTCACCCAGTAACGAAGAAGCTGCGGAACTGATCGAGAAACGATCTACAGAAGTGGGTTCACGGAAATGTGAAGTAGACATTACTTGGCCGGTTTCTTCGTTCTCCTCCACCTCCTCCTTTTCCTCTTCTTCCTCTTCATCGTCAGCTCCTATAGTGTATACATGGAGAACTTTAATGACCACAACTGTCCATAGTCTTTGAAGGATTTCGTAGATAATACCCGTTATCGTAGCTGTCACGGCGACAGCGCCAACGGCAATGGCTGCTTTCTCTCGTGTACTAAACCCGTCCGCACCCTCAGTTTCGCAGTGTGATCCTATCCAGTTTGCGGGGCAGGTACAGTTATACGAGTCGACGTACTCATTACAAGTGCCGCCGTTCTCGCACGGATTGCTCCAACACATCAGCCGATTTTCGCAATTTGTTCCAGTGAAACTCGCAGGACATAAACACTCGTGAGAAGTCTGCATCTCATTCTGCACAAACACACAAGTCCCTCCATTTAGGCACGGATTGCTGAGACATGGCCAGAAAACTCCGTAGACATACACTTCGCACAACGCGAGTTTCTCCGTTTTCGGGCGTTTCGTGTGTATCGTAATTTTCAGATTGCTTCCGTAAACACTGGGTGAACAATAGAAACTTTTCATTGCGATATCTGACATGTTATATAGACTAGAACCACACACATTGTACCGGCCATAATGTGGACCAATGACAATATCGAAATTTACTAGACGCTCATAACAACAGTCCTGACGATTCAAAATAACAACCTTTCGTACTTCTATCATTTTCCCATCAAATGTAACTTTCCACCAAGGATTTCTGTCATATTTAGTTTTGCTGCAGCTGCCCGCCGTCATCATGTCATCGGCGATTCCATCAACGGCTCGTGAAGCTACGTATTCAGTCCTTGACGACATCGTTGCAGATTGGCCACGCGCCCAATTCGTCCCCTCGCAATTTGGTCCAGGCCAGCGCGTAGGACAGACACACTTATAAAAGGTGCCGTTCGGCTCGCAAGTACCTCCATTGTCGCATGGGTTGCTCAAACACTGATCACGCATATATGGCTGACCATACACAAGAACTTCGCATAAAGTGAGGGCTTGATATGTTCGAATTATTATCGCCAAATTGCGACCTTTGACACCAGGTGAACAATAGAAGCTTCCTATATTAACGCCAGACATGGTTTTCTTCCGGGATCCACATGATTTGTATTGACCATCATAGATTCCAACGACAATGTCAAATTTATTTAGGCGCCATGTCAACGTTTCTCTATTATGTATGACCACCTTTTCAACTTCTAACACTGTCCCCAAGGCGACCCTCCACCATGGGAAGGTTTCAGAATTTGTATGTGCGCAGAATGGATGTTTCCGATTCGTAATTCCGTCAACGGCGTTCGAAGCCGGATGACCTATATCCTTTCCATCTACATAACTGTAGTATTCTGACGACTGAGTGACGTAGCGTCCCAGTGCCCAGTTCTTTCCCTCACAATGCGTTCCAGTCCGACCCACGTGACACTTACACGTATAAGTAATTCCACTTACTATGCAAGTTCCTCCATTATCGCAAGGATTGCTCGAACATATTGCTTCGCACAGTTGGCAGTAGATGAGCGCCATTCCCGACACCAATACAAGAAAACCACGTTGCATGTTCTCTCTTTACCAGTCAACAAAATGCCTTATTCAAAACCAAGAACCGTGTGTATTCCTGCGACAGCGTTTCTTTTACTTCAAGATACAATATTTATACTACTATCAGCGATATTAGCAGTATTAGTGCCACGCGCTGATGCGTACTCAACGTCGTAACTTCACACCAATGGTCAATTTTTAATGACGTCACAGTATGCGAACCGAAACTCAGTTTGTTCAGGCTGTGTAACCTATTTTTAGACATCGTTTATTTAGAGTGAAACAAAACGCAAGTTGTTGGTGTTGTGCACTTAAAAGAGTAAACGAACAATTTGCAGCTATGTAACTTGTTCATACTTCGTAGACCGCGGGAGCGAACAAACGTGTGTCCCTGTTGTGTAATGTAGCGGCTTGGGACGAGACTACATTTTGGTTTTCCCGTTGGCTATGGAAAACATTCGACTAAAACGAGCCACGATAGCAAGCGGGATTTAGATGTAGGCACTCAGCGACACACCACATCCACGCCGCAAACCAATTACAGATGAGGTGGGATAAAAAAGATAATCATTATCCACCATCCCTATATATACTTTACACATTTTCATATTCGTGGCGTATACATAATTACTACAAAAAAAAAAAGCAATTTCGATAACCGTAAATTTTTTGAAAGTTTAAAAATTTTTTTGAATGTTTAATGGGAGACTTTATAAGTAAATTTTTCAGGCCAGGGGGCCCAGGCGTCACCCGGGGCCCAAAAGGGTTTTTGGTAAACCAAAAATTTCCCTCGGCAGGGTAAATAAGATTAACCTTTTAAATTTTTTTTTAGTACAAATTATCATTATTTGTTGCAATAAAAAGAAAAGTATTTAGCCAATTAAAGTGAATGGGAAACGGGAAGTGGGAAGTTTCAAACAAGCTACAACTCTGAGTTGATGGTGTCTGTTCACATGTCTGATGCTAGAACATTATTTTAAGATTGTTTTAATGTTTATTTTTCTACACGTTTCACCCTTTATGTTTATTTTTAATTAGCTCATGTAGCATATCATGTTTTACTATTTATTAATTAATAGTTTACTAGTTCACATATATGTTTTATTAATACATTACCGTTGACATAAATATTGGATTGCTGTAGTCATTTAATATTAATTAGCTACAATGTATAATATTATATATTTATTTATTCTGTCATTGGCTACAGGGCCTATAAGTATTTTATATACAACCTAAACTATTTATATACACATATTATATAGTTGTATTTCTTGACTACATTGACATATAATATAAATTACAACAATGCCATCTGATTAATTAGTTTCTCTAGTTCAGTTTTCGTACAACAGTGATTTAGTTATACGTATTCATATGAGTTTACTTGTACTTTCGTTATATTTATTTCTTATATGTTTCTAAGTTACTGTTTTAAACACTACTGAACAGAGTTTGTACTTTGGATTTTAGTGTCTTTTTTTTTATTATTATTAAGCAACCACACTTTAAAAAAAAAGCTGTTACCTATATGCTGCACTCGAAGGATCAATAGTTTGAATCCTACCTTGATAGAGCCACCATAGAGATTAACTTGACCAAACACCTTGTCTCAGCATAATTCATTGTTTACGCAAACAGATTCGTTTAAAATTTTTTCTAGCAATATGCCCAAAAGAACATTGCTTTGCCTGAAGAACGTTTGCAGCATAGTGTGAATATAATATTACCGTTCCATGGATTGATGGGACAATCAACTGTGAATATTGCTATGTGGCTATGTCATGTCAGCTGTATACTATTTACGAAGTGTTGAGCCTATAGTGTACTGCGAGCAATAAACTATAACTTTAGATAC
>JAODUO010003779.1:0-5000 GCA_025642075.2 Ridgeia piscesae | reverse complement strand
AACAGTACGACATAAGAGAGTATCAATTGCTGGCACGACATCATGCTGCAGAGTTGCAGGTATGCACAAATAATCTGGCTGAATCCTTTTTTTCAGAGCTGTGTTCCTGGAGACACGACAGCACATTCTGTTACCCGGGAAACTGCCCCGATATTCCTTCAAGTTGTCAATGTGCGCTTGGGTTCGGAGGGACCAACTGCTTGACAAGTGAGTGGACACTGTCTTATATGATTTTTCTAACAATGCATTTGCTTCATACTGTTCTTTGTTTACCTGTTTTATCTGTCTGTCTGTCTGTCTGTCTAGTCTGTATGTATGTATGTATGTCTGTCTGTCTGTCTGTCTGTCTCTCTCTGTCTGTCTGTCTGTCTGTCTGTCTGTCTGTCTGTCTGTCTGTCTGTCTGTCTGTCTGTCTGTCTGTCTGTCTGTCTGTCTGTCTGTCTGTCTGTCTGTCTGTCTGTCTGTCTGTCTGTCTGTCTGTCTGTCTGTCTGTCTGTCTGTCTGTCTGTCTGTCTGTCTGTCTGTCTGTCTGACTATGTGTCTGCGTGTCTGCGTGTCTGTGTGTCTGTGTGTCTGTGTGTCTGTGTGTCTGAGTGTCTGTGTGTCTGGGTGTCTGGGTGTCTGGGTGTATGTATGTCTGTGTGTCTTTCTATCTGTCTATATGTCTATATGTCTATCTGTCTATCTATATGTGTGTCTATGTCTGTCTGTGTCTGTCTGTGCTGTCTGTGTCTGTATGTGTCTGTCTGTGTATACATGTGTCTGTATGTGTCTGTTTGTGTCTGTCTCTGTCTGTGTCTGTCTGTGTATTTATGTGTATGTGTGTCTGTGTGTCTGTGTGTATGTGTGTCTGTGTGTCTGTGTGTCTGTGTGTCTGTGTGTCTGTGTGTCTGATTGTCTGTGTGTCTGTGTGTTTGGTTGGTTTCTTTGGGGTTTGGCTCGTGCCCTTTCGCTTCTTTCTGCTTTGGTTTTTTTTTTTTTTTTTATATATATTTTTGGTGTGTTGGGTGGGGTGTGTGTGGGGTGCGTGTGGTGTGGTGTGCGTGTGGGGTGCGTGTGCGTGTGCGTGTGGGGTGTGGTGTGGTGTGGTGTGCGTGTGCGTGTGCGTGTGCGTGTGCGGGTGTGCGTGTGCGTGTGCGTGTGCGTGTGCGTGTGCGGGTGCGTGTGCGTGTGCGGGGTGCGTGTGCGTGTGCGTGTGCGGGGTGCGTGTGCGTGTGCGGGGCGTGTGTGGTGTGCGTGTGCGTGTGCGGGGCGTGTGCGTGTGCGTGTGCGTGTGGGTGTTTTGGTGTGCGGGGCGTGTGGTGTGCGTGTGCGTGTGCGTGTGCGTGTGGCGTGTGCGTGTGTGCGGGGCGTGTGCGTGCGTGTGCGTGTGCGTGTGCGTGTGCGTGTGCGTGTGCGTGTGCGTGGTGGGCGGGCTGGCGGGCGGGGGGGTTGGGCGGGGGGGGGCGGTTGGGGTGGGGCGGGGGGGACTTGGTGGGGGTTTAAAAGGCGGTGGCGTGGGGGCTGGGGCAAGGTGTGTTGGCAGGGGCAACAGGGGGGGGGCGGGGGCGGTGCGGGCGGTGGGAAAAATTGTGCTGGAGGGGGGTGGCGGGGGGGGGGGGGGGGGTGGGCGGTGGGGGGGGCGGGGCGGGTGGGGGGGTGGTGGCGGGGTGGCATGGCGGGGTAAGGTTGGGGGGTGGGGTGGGGGGGGGGGTTGGGGGGGGGGGGGGGTGGGGGGCGGGGGGGGGGGGGGGTGGGGGGGGGCGGGGCGGGGGGGGGGGGGCCCCGGCGGGGTTTGGGGCGGGGCGAGGGTGTGGGGGGGCGGCAAGGGGGGCGGCAGGGGGCAAGGCGGCCGGGGGGGGGGCGGGGGCGGCGGCTGCGTGGCGGCGGGGGTGTGGGTTGGGGCGTGGGTGTGGCGGGCGGGCGGCGCGTGCGGCGGCGGGGTGCGGCGCGGTGGCCGGGGCAGGGCGTGCGCTTTGGGGCGGTTTTGGGCAAAAAATAGGTTTTCCGATATTTAATAGGTTGAGGGGCAGCGGGGGGCCCCCCGGCCCGGGGCCGCCGGGCCGTGGGGGGGGAAGCGGGGACCGGGGGGGAGCGGGGGACGTGGGTGTGCGGGGGGCGTGTGTGGGGGTGGTGGCGGGGGGGGTGGGGGGGCGTGTGGGGTCCGTGTGGGGTCCGTTCCGGCCGGTCCGTGTCCGGCCCTTTTTCCCTGTCCGGGCCGGGGGCCCGTGTCGTCTGTGTCTGTCTGTGTCTGTGTCTGTGTCTGTGTCTGTCTGTGTCTGTGTCTGTGTCTGTGTCTGTGTATGTGTATGTGTATGTGTATGTGTATGTGTATGTGTGTGTATGTGTATGTGTATGTGTATGTGTATGTGTATGTGTATGTGTATGTGTATTTTATGTGTATGTGTATGTGTATGTGTATGTGTATGTGTATGTGTATGTGTATGTGTATGTGTATGTGTATGTGTTTTTATGTGTATGTGTATGTGTATGTGTATGTGTATGTGTATGTGTATGTGTATGTTATGTGTATGTGTATGTGTATGTGTATGTGTATGTGTATGTGTATGTGTATGTGTATGTGTATGTGTATTTGTATGTGTATGTGTATGTGTATGTGTTTTGTGTATGTGTATGTGTATGTGTATGTGTATGTGTATGTGTATGTGTATGTGTATGTGTATGTGTATGTGTATTTTATGTTATGTGTATGTGTATGTGTATGTGTATGTGTATGTGTATGTGTATGTGTATGTGTATGTGTATGTGTATGTGTATGTGTATGTGTATTTGTATGTGTATGTGTATGTGTATGTGTATGTGTATGTGTTATGTGTATGTGTATGTGTATGTGTATGTGTATGTGTATGTGTATTTTTGTGTATGTGTATGTGTATTTTGTGTATGTGTATGTGTATGTTTATGTGTATTTTATGTGTATGTGTATGTGTATGTGTATGTTATGTTTGTGTATGTGTATGTGTATGTGTATGTGTCTGTCTGTGTGTGTATGTCTGTCTGTCTGTCTGTCTGTCTGTCTGTCTGTCGGGCGGTCGGTCTGTCGGTCGGTCTGTCGGTCGGTCGGTCGGTCGGTCGGTCTGTCGGTCGGTCGGTCGGTCGGTCGGTCGGTCGGTCGGTCGGTCGGTGGTCGGTCGGTCGGTCGGTCGGTGGGTCGGTGGGTGGTGGTCGGGGGTGGTCGGTCGGTCGGTGGGTCTGGGTCGGCGGTGGGTCGGTCGGTGGTCGGTCGGTCGGTCGGTCTGTGGGTCTCGGGGGTCGGTGGGTGGGTCGGTCGGGGTGGGCGGTCGGGGGGTGGTGGTGGGTGGTGGTGGGTCGGTGGTGGGTGGCGGTGGGCGGTGGGGTGGGTCGGTGGGGGGGGGCGGTGGGGGGTGGGCGGTGGGTCGGTGGGGGTGGTGGGCGGGGGGTCGGTGGCCGGTGGGTGGGGGTCGGTGGGTCGGGGGTCGGTGGTCGGGGGGGTCGGTGGGGTGGGGGGGTTGGGGGTGGGGGGTGGGTCGGTCGGTGGGTGGGTGGGGGCCGGGGGGCGGGGGGGCGGTGGGTCGGTTCGGGGAATGGTGGGTCGGTGGGTGGTGGCGGTGGGCGGTGGGTCGGTGGGGGGGGGGTCGGTGGGGGGTGGGGGGTTTCGGTGGGCGGTGGGCCGGTGGGCCGGGGGGGTGGGTGGGTGGTGGGGGGGGCGGTGGTGGGTCGGTGGGCGGTGGGCGGTGGGGGGGGTGGGGTGGGTCGGGGGGTCGGTGGGGTGGTGGGCGGTGGGCCTGGGTCGGTGGGGGGTGGGTCGGGGGGTCGGGGGGGCGGTGGGTGGGGGGTCGGTGGGCGGGGGGTGGTGGGGGTGGGTCGGTGGGCGGTGGGGGGTGGGTCGGGGGGTCGGGGTCGGTGGGGGGTGGGTGGTGGGTGGTGGTGGTGGGTCGGTGGTCGGGGGGTCGGTGGGTCTCGGGGGGGTCGGTGGTCGGGGGGGTCGGGGGGTCGGGGGGGGTGGGGGTCGGGGGGTCGGGGGGTCGGTGGGGGTGGTGGTGGTGGTGGGTCGGGGGGGTCGGTGGGTCGGGGGTCGGTGGTGGTGGTCGGTCGGTGGTCGGTCTCTGGTCGGTGGGGTTGGTGGGTCTGGTCGGTCGGTCGGTGGGTCGGTCTCGGTGGGTCGGCGGTCGGTGGCGGTGGTCGGTGGGTCGGTCGGTCGGTCGGTCGGTCGGTCGGTCGGTCGGTCGGTCGGCGGCGGTCGGTCGGTCGGTCGGTCGTGGCTGGTGGTGGTGGTGTGGTCTTTGTGGTTTTCGCGGTGGTCTGGTCTTCTTGTTCTTTGGTCTGGTCTCTCGGTCTCGGTCTCTCTCGGTGGTGGGTCAATGGTCGGTCGGTCGGTCGGTCGGTCGGTCGGTCGGTCGGTCGGTCGGTCGGTCGGTGGTGGTCGGTTGGTTGGTTTTTTTTGTTGGTTGGTTGGTTGGTTGGTTGGTTGGTTGGTTGGTTGGTTGGTTGGTTGGTTGGTTGGTTGGTTGGTTGTCGGTCGGTTGTCGGTCGGTTGTCGGTCGGTTGTCGGTCGGTTGTCGGTTGGTTGTCGGTTGGTTTGTCGGTCTGGTTTGTGCAATCTGTTCGATTTCTGGCAGAATTCAGAATGTTACTTACAGATGTGGGCAAAAAATGTCATACAAACGCAATATTACTTACAGAGGCTGATCAGTTGACAACGATAAAATGAATAAGAATATATGCAGCATGCAAATAGTAACAACAAGCAACCATCTAGAAAATTACTTAGAGAATAAGCAATATTGGTGAGGTGGGTTTTACTCACAAAAATGAACATCACATATTTCAGAACTATATAAAAATAATGCTCGTATGATGAAAAATAACAAGTCGGAGACAGAAACGTGTAGTTGAATGTTCATAAACTCGAAAAAATACCTGCTTCATCAATCAACGGAAATTTCACCAGCATTGCAATATGCACACTCACATTCGTCATGTTCTGCTCCAGTCAGCACAAAACCAACCATCACCTACTGCCTGATCACAGCGGAAGT
>JAODUO010003778.1:0-12394 GCA_025642075.2 Ridgeia piscesae | reverse complement strand
TCCTTAAAAAATTTACTTAAAATTATATCTAAAAAAATTTTTCATTTACAAAAAATATGAAAAGTAGCTATTCACAAAAAATTGTTAAAATTACATCCACATATATTTAAAAGTAGCTATGTTAAAAGTCTATTTAAAATATAGCTATTAAAAAACTTTTCAAAAATTTTTGTGAAGTATAAAATAAAAAATTTGTTTTCTACAAAAATTAACTATGTGTACAAAGTATAGCTATCATTACACAGTAACTATGTCTACAAAGTATAGCTATCAATACACAGTAACTATGTCTACAAAGTATAGCTATCGTTACACAGTAACTATGGTACAAAGTATAGCTATCATTACACAGTAACTATGTCTACAAAGTATAGCTATCACTACACAGTAACTATGTCTACAAAGTGTAGCTATCATTACACAGGATGTAAGAGTAAGGCATACAGTACGTGTAGGATGTAAGAGTAAGGCATACAGTACGTGTAGGGTGTAAGAGTAAGGCATACAGTACGTGTAGGATGTAAGAGTAAGGCATACAGTACGTGTAGGGTGTAAGAGTAAGGCATACAGTACGTGTAGGATGTAAGAGTAAGGCATACCGTTGTTGGAGTTGGCAACATCACCTGAACAGCGAACTGTTAACATGCCCACAAAACGTTAGTGTTTATAAACATGGAAGGCCTTCACTTCTCAGGCTGTTTCTAATAAATACCGGTATTTTATTAACATTTCTCAAAACCTATCTTTGCGGTGACCTATTGAAATAATATACTCTAGATTAGCATGTCATTATAAAAAAAAACCCCAACAACGGGGAAAAAACTAAAAAATCACTAACACTGACAATGACAGAGTGAGATACCAACACTGACCATGAAAGATTGAGTCAACAACACTGAAAGCAAAATAGTGACAGAGTGACAGATTGAGTCGTTAACACTGAGCATGACAGAGGGGGTCATCAACATTGACAGCACTCGACAGAACGAGCTGTCAACACTGGCAGTGACAGAGTGACTCTCCAGCACAACACTGATAGTGACAGAATGAGTCATCAACACTGACTGTGAAGAATAAGTCATTAACACTGTCCATGACAGAGCGTGTCACTAACACTGTCCATGACAGAGCGTGTCTCTAACACTGTCCATGACAGAGCAAGTCACTAACACCGTCCATGACAGATTGAGTCACTAACATTACACTGTCATTGACATAGCGAGTCACTAATGCTGTCCATGACAGAGCGAGTCACTATCACTGTCCATGACAGAGCGAGTCACTAACACTTTCCATGACATACCAAGTCACTAACACAGTCCATGACAGAGCGAGTCACTAACATTACACTGTCATTGACATAGCGAGTCACTAATACTGTCCATGACAGAGCATGTCATTAACACTGTCCATGACAGAGCGAGTCACTAACACTGACCACGACAGAGTGAGTCACTAACAGTGATCATGACACAGAGTCACCACCATCATTAAGCCAGGTGATATGCAAACAGCCCCATTTTTTCCATCATCAATCTCCAATCTTGCCTATGGGATCAATATTGTAATTTCCTGCGTGCCAGCATCAAGACATGGTGATAACACAAGATCGACACTTTCACCCACTGCCCTCGAACTGGTCGACTTGAAGACTAGGTCAACTGACCTTGTCTGATAATAGACTGGGGGTGACACTGTTATTAGACAATTGGTCTTTTTTAAACTTCGGAACAGTGTTATGATTTAAAAAAAGTTATAAATAGACCTTGGACGTTGAATAAGCCATTAACTTTGAACAGCAAACATTGAGAGCATAGGAGCATCACAGGACATGGCTAAGCCCGTGAATTCTTCCTTAATTTTCAAGGCACGACAGCCACTGTAAAAATCATATATTAGGTTTGTATAGATAACTACTATTTACGATATGAATCGACATTAACGACGTAGGCACCCCATCACATAAACATCTTAGCAGCGCTGATCCACAAGCTGGTGTGGAATTAGTGAGAGTTTAATTAGAACTCACACAGTGGATAATCCAATTGGTCTACACAATATATAAGTCCATCTCCCACTGTCCAGGTTTTTGGATTTTTTGGGGGCAAACATACCGAGGTCAGCTTATCGTCTGCAGGTGGCGGTTATTAGCAGGAAATAGAATCGATTGTCAAGAATGCAGAAGCCACCAAACATGCGAACCGCGAAATTGTCTTGCAATTATTCCACCAAATCACCTCAACATTGCCAAAAATGTGCAATTAAAATTTCAATGTTTTGTGTACAAGTTGAACATTTCCTGGTTACTCAATCAAATGTGAACAGTATTTTTGGGCTTATAGATATACACAATTTTATATGTGGTAATTAACATACATGTATCCTATTATTAAGGTTTGCTTTACAACTGACGATCTGAGTTTTGTATTAGGACAGATGAGGGCTACACATAAAAAGGTAAGTTCTTGTAAACATTAGCGCAGTATCTAGTGCTTAAGACTACTCAAAGCACTTAACCCTTTATTCCCTGGCAGAACTCTTCATCAAACATCATCTCCTTTTACTACAATGCAATTAATGCACAAAGCATATTTGTATGCAAATATCCACCGCTGTCTGTAGCCAGGTCCTCATTCGTACAGCTGAGTGAACTGGAGCAATGTAGAGTGAACAAACTTGCCCACTTTTCAACACCTCAGCACAGGATTCAATCCCGGGTTCTCAAGATTAAGGGTCTGATGCGCTACAGAAACAGTTTGTCTTTTCGGGGGCCCAAATTTCCCCAGCCAAGTGGCCCCTAAAATTTTTTTCGGGGGTTTTTAAAAACCCCCCCTAAAACCCTTTTGGGGTTTTTTCCCGGGCCTTCACGGCTTTTTAAACCTTCCAAAAAAAAAAATTTAGTGAAAAATTTTCTTTTCCGGGGGGGGGGATCGACTATTAAAACTTGTCATGGACCCATATTTTAAATACCCTCGGGTCACGGGGAAATTTTTCCCCCAGGGTGTTTTAAAATTTTATTGGAATTTATAGGGGAAACCCACCAAATGTTCCTAGAAAGTTGGGAATTTCACTCAGGGAATGTCTGTTATCATCAGACCATGTCATCAACAATCACATCAGTAGGACTGACTAACTTGACACTAGTGGGTCTGGTACAGACCAATGAATGTGTCTTCACTTCATATGTGACATCAACAGATGACCCTGTATTGTGACACTTCCTAATCTGGGATAATGCATCCTATGTCCGGATCCTGAGAGGTGGTTTGATAATCTGGACGAACCCAGAAAAATCTTGATGAATCAGCGAGTTAACTTGGGAAAACCCAGGATTTTTTGTTGAACCCAATTAAGGACTGTCACATACCTACATAGGAAAAACATCAGTAAATAAAGGGTGAATTGAGCAACTTTGCAGATGTTCATTTATATTTAGAGATAAGATGATAGGCTGGTACGAGATCAAAGCATTGTATAATAATTAATTCATGATAACATTTCATATTAATGTTGATAACTGCTAAGTAGTGAAATTGGTCTCTTCTCCCTGGGTGAGGGCAAATAAGTGATGCGAGAGGTGATTGAAGACTCACCGTGTGACTGTGGAAAGTGGGTAAGTCATATGAGGGATGAATTATGACTCAACATGTGACAGAGTGAAAATTGGGTCAATGACATAAGAGGTGAATTGGGGCTCACCTTTTGACTGTGGAAGGTGGGTAATGAAGAGGGGTGAATTGGGGTTTACCATGGAAGGGGGAAAAGGGTCAAGAAATGAGGGGGAATTGGGGGGCCAAAAATGTACTGGGAAGGGGGGAAGGGGGGGTGAATTAGATTAACCCTTTACAGCGGAAAGGGGCAATGAATGAAAGGGGGGAAATTTGCATGGGACTGTGGGGGGGGGCCCGAAGGGGGTGGGGGAGGGATAAATTCAAATACCGTTTGGGCGGAGGGGAAAAACCCGTTTTAAACCCCCCAAACCCCCGGAGTCCCCCCCAGTAGGGGAGTGACAATTAGGGGAAGGGCCCCCGGGGGTGAGCCAGCCCCCACGGCCCCCAAAAACCCCCCGGGCTGCCCGAAATCCCCGCTGGTTTTGCCCCATTTCCGGTTTGCACCCCTCTAACCCCCAAAAGGTCCTGGCGGTGCCCCCAGTCCCCGTAGGTTGCACCGCCCCGTTCCAAAAAGGACTTCCTTCCCCCGGACCGGTTTCGTGCCCCCCTCCCCCTCCCAACGGGCCATTGCCTTTTGCTTTTCGGGATCCCCCCCCTTTCGAACAGAATTTTCGCTGATGACGCGACCCCATGAAGATATAGAGAAGGCCAGGATGTAGAAAAATCCAGGGACTCCCCCCCCACAGGCCCGGGGGAAGGAGGCAGGAAACGCTTTCTTTGCCCGAGCCCCTGACCCCCCGCCCCGGGGGTTTGGGGGAACACCAAGGCCCGGGTTTAAAAAAATTCCCCCCAAAAACCCCTAAGGGTTGGGAAAGTTCTCACCTTCGTGGCGGCCCCAAAGGTCAAGGTCAGGCGGGGGCTTTGGGGGAAGGTTGCGGGGGTGTCATCGTTTGTTGAGGGAAAAAACAACCTCATAACAGTCGCCACAGCCGGCTACAATGTACCCTTTACTTTTCCCCCAACGGGAACAATATTACTCCCAGATAGCATGAAACATTACATTAACGTTTGCTTTTGGTTAGAAATTTGATTTTGGTTACGTTAAATCTCTAACATTCCGAAAACATTTTTTTTGGATGGATAAAAATGAAACATCAGATTAACGAAAAAAACAGTTCTTTACTAACGCGATTAAACTTAAACCAACATTTCGCTAAGGGTTTCATTAACGTTTCATGAACATTTGAAGGCTAGCTGGGATTTATTAGGTAAAAATGACAACTGCATTGTGAAACCAGTCCCACAGGACCCACTGCAATATTATCAAAAGTAGACACTATGAGCAGAACATATTTTTTTTAAAAATTTAAACCCCCCTTTCTCTAAAGAGAACAGACTTTTGGGGGGGACACAATATCCAGCAGATAGGTAGTTGTATAAAAGTACAGACATCACCCCATAAAGTACAAAAAACTATGCCTTGCAAAATGGTAATAACTAATTAAGAGCTGACACTATACCCAGCAGGGGGGGAATACAATTATAAAAAAATAATCATATATATATATATATATATATATATATATATATATATATATATATATATATATATATATATTTAGAATAAAATTTTTTTATATGTATATATGTATCATATAAATAATTATATATATATATATATAATTTTTAACGTCGCCTTTTTTTCAAGGGGGAAGGTTTAATTTTTTCCAAATTTTTAAAGGCTTTTTTTCCTTAAAAAATATTTTGAAATTTCCAGTGTTAAATTTTCTGAAGCCTTTTGCAGCACCAATGGTTCTTGTGATTGAACAGGGTGGCATTCGTTCCCTTTTTTAAAATTCCGGCAAGGTGTTAAAAACACAAAAAAAGGCCCTTGGCATTAAAAAAGCCCAATTTCACCAAATATATATATATATATATATATATATTATATAAATTTTTATTTTCCAGGGAAGAAAAAAAACAAAAATTACCACCCCAGCTTAAAGGGGGGTTTTTTAAAAAATTTAAAATTAAAAAAAATTTCTTATTAAAAAATACGTATGGGTTTTTTGTAAAAAGAACTTCCAAAAAGTAACTAAAGGTTTAAAAATTTTAAAAAATTAAACCCTCCCCCAAAAAAAATTTTCCCCTTTAAAAAAAAATAAAAGAAATTTTAAAAAAAACACTCCCCTTAAGTAATAAAAAGTTAAATTCCGGTCCCCCTGCCCCAAAAATTTTATAAAAAATTTTTTATAAAAAAATTTTTAAAATATAATTAAAATTTTTTAAAAATTTTTTATTTTTTAATTTTATTTTTTAATTACATGTTTTTGAAATTACATTTTTTTTATAAATTTTTTAAATTTAAAATTAAAATTTTTTTTCCCTTGAGGGGCCACCTTTAAAATTAAAATGCTGTTTGTTTTTTTTGTCCTAATGATATATTTTTATTTTTTTTTTAAAAATAATATTTTTAAAATTAATCTTAGTTTTTTAAAAGGAAAAAATTGACTAATTTTAAAAGGTATTTTGGAAAAATTTGAAAAATTTGCATAAATTTATTAAAGACCCCATTCTGTAAAATTTAAATTCATTTCAAAAAGGGGAATTTTTAAGGTTTGGGTTTAAAGTGCTTTTAAAAATGGTTTTTAAAAACGAAAACAAGGGTTGGCCAAAACTTTTTTTTTTGAATTTGGGTTGGAAAACCTAAATTTTTAAAAATAAAAATTGGGGCCATAATTTATTTCAAAACTATACAATTTTATTTTTTTTTGTTCAACATTCAACAGTGTGTAACACTGTTTTCTGAACATCACATAGGCTGCGCGGTCGACATGCAGTACCTTCCAGTTCTACGAGGTTTGTGGTGCAGTGGCTGCATAGGTCTTCTTTGAAATGCCGTTGGTAGTAGATACAGAATGGAATCTTAGTAAATATGAACGCTACATTTAAATATCAAAATACCTTAAATTTAGTCATTATCTTAAGCTAAGATAATTATATATATATATATATATATATATATATATTAAAATTATTAAAAAAAATCAACAGCATAATTGAATTGTGGCATCAGAAGATTTTATATGTTTATATATGTCATCATCTTATATACATATATATATATATATATATATATATATATATATATATATTGGCAGTGCCCAATATTTTTTGTACTTTTACTTAAGTATTTTTTTTTCGGGGTATTTTTACTTGGGTTTTTTTTTGGGAGGTTATTTAAACTTTTATTATTATTTGTTACAACACTGATAAAAATATATAAAAACCCTTTTTTTACTATGGGGTATTAAACCTGTAAAGGGTGGGTATTAAGAAATTTGTTAAAAATATCATAAAATATATATATATATATATATATATATATATTATATATGTATATAAATTTTATAAAATTATGACAAAAACTATATAGTAAAAAGGAAAAGTTCTTATATCCCGGTTTTAAACATTTCTGTAAAAAGACCCAGAAAAGAAATTTTAAGGGAAAAGTAAAAGTAACCTCCCAAAAACTACTTAAGTAAAAGTACAAAAGTATTCGGTCACTGCCAATATATATATATATATATATATATATATATATATATATAAAACGATATACGATGATGAGACATTTCTTTTTAAAAACTTTTGGGTAAATTTTATATATATATATATATATATATATATATATATATATATATATATATATATATATATATTTTGATTATTTGTATAATGGTATTCATACTGGATATAGTGCATTTAAAAATTATTAAAAATTACCATTTGTACTGCAAGGCATAGTGTTTGTACTTGATGGTGTGATGTCTGTACTGTAATATACAACTACCTATACTGCTGGATATTGTGTCCGCCCTGCTGATTATAGAGTCTGTACTCTTTAGAGAAAGTGGTTGTACTGTTGGTTGGAAAAATAATATGTACTGCTGCATAGTGTCTACTTTTCGATAATATTGCAGTGAGAGTCCTGTGGGACATGGTTTCACAATGCAGTTGTCATTATTACACTAATAAATACCCAGCTAGCATACTTCAAATGTTCATGTAACGTTAATGTAACCTTAGCAGAAATGTTGGTTTAACGTTTAATGCGAACGTTAGTTTAAAGATTATTTTGCTGTTTTTTTAACGTTAATCTGATGTTTCATTTCTATCCATCCAAAAACTAATGTTTTCGGAATGTTAGAGATTTAACTGTAACCAAAATCAAATGGTTCTAACCAAAAGCAAACGTTAATGTAATGTTTCATGCTATCTGGGAGTAATATTGTTCCAGTTGCGAGAGAGATTTGTGAGTAAGGCTACATTGTAGCCGAGCTGTGGTCGACTGTTATAAGAGGTTGTTTTTCTCCGTCAACAGAACGATGACACACTCCACAACGCAACATCTCCCTGACATGTCACCCGTGCCATGACCTTGACCTTGGAGCCGCCACGAGAGGTGAGAACTGTACACCAACACCTTGGAGGGATTATGCTGCGGGACCAGTGTATGTTTGCGTGATCGGGCCGGCGCACGATGGTGGTGTATCACTACACGAACTACACCAGGGGCTGGGTGGTCGAGGTGCTCGGCGACAAAGAGAAGCGTTGCCATAGTTACCTCCTTCTCCCGGCGGAGAACCTGTGGGGCGATGGAGTCCGTGGATTTCTCTACATCCTGGCACTTCTCTATATCTTCATGGGCGTCGCGATCATCAGCGACATATTCATGTTCGCAATCGAGGTGATCACGAGCAAGCGAAAGACAATCGTCCGTTGGGACGAGGAGACGCACGAACGAGTCCAGAAGGAAGTCCTCGTGTGGAACGAGACGGTCGCGAACCTCACGCTGATGGCACTAGGGAGCAGCGCGCCAGAGATCCTTTTGGCGGTTATCGAGACGGTGCAAACGCTGGACATGGAGGCTGACAGCGGAGGACTCGGGACGTTCACCATCATCGGGAGTGCAGCCTTCAACCTCCTCATCATCACGGCCGTGTGCGTGTACTCCGTGCCGTCGCCAAACATCAAGAAGGTGCGCGGGCTCAGCGTGTTTGCGCTGACTTCGTGCTGGTCGATATTCGCCTACGTTTGGATGCTCGTGGTGCTGCAGTGGGTCAGTCCGGGGGAGATTGAGCCGTGGGAGGCGTGGCTCACGCTCGCCTTCTTCCCTATCATGGTGCTCACTGCCTACTGCCAGGACTCACGGTGGTGGTGTCTCTCCCGAAAGACAGCCGTTGGACACCTCCGCAGTCACACGGTGAGTTTGAATTTATCCCTCACATCACTTCGCGGCCCCCTTCCACAGTCACAGGGTGCATGAGTCCTGAGTCACCCCTCATGTCATTGACCCAGTTTCCGCTGTCACATGTTCAGTCATAATTCACCCCTCACATTGACTTGCCCACATTCCACAGTCACACTGTAAGTCCCAATTCACCCCTCATATCATTGACCCAATTTCCGCTGTCACATGGTGAATCCTGATTCACCCTCTCTTCACTTAACCCCACCTTTCCCCACCCCCGTTTTTACATGGTGAGTCCCAATTCACCCCTCGTGTCATTGACCCACCTTCCACAGTCACATGGTGAGTCCTGATTCACCTCTTATGTCATTGACCCAATTTTCACTCTGTCACATGTTGAGTCATAATTCATCCCTCATATGACTTACCCACTTTCCACAGTCACACGGTGAGTCTTCAATCACCTCTCGCATCACTTATTTGCCCTCACCCAGGGAGAAGAGACCAATTTCACTACTTAGCAGTTATCAACATTAATATGAAATGTTATCATGAATTAATTATTATACAATGCTTTGATCTCGTACCAGCCTATCATCTTATCTCTAAATATAAATGAACATCTGCAAAGTTGCTCAATTCACCCTTTATTTACTGATGTTTTTCCTATGTAGGTATGTGACAGTCCTTAATTGGGTTCAACAAAAAATCCTGGGTTTTCCCAAGTTAACTCGCTGATTCATCCAGATTTTTCTGGGTTCGTCCAGATTATCAAACCACCTCTCAGGATCCGGACATAGGATGCATTATCCCAGATTAAGGAAGTGTCACAATACAGGGTCATCTGTTGATGTCACATATGAAGTGAAGACACATTCATTGGTCTGTACCAGACCCACTAGTGTCAAGTTAGTCAGTCCTACTGATGTGATTGTTGATGACATGGTCTGATGATAACAGACATTCCCTGAGTGAGATATTCCCTGAGTGAGACATTCCCTGAGTGAGACATTCCCTGAGTGAGACATTCCCTGAGTGAGACATTCCCTGAGTGAGAACCCATTCCCCTTTGAGTGAGACATTCCCTGAGTGAGACATTCCCTGAGTGAGATATTCCCTGAGTGGATGTGGTTAAATATAGGTCCAGCATGAAAGTGTATTAAAGCTATACTCCGGTTTCAAATTGGCTTTTCCACCTCCATTTGCCGGCCCGGGAAGGGCTTTAAAAGTGGGCGTTTTCCGGCATGCCGGGATAAAGACCCCAACGAAAATGGTGAATTAACCCTGGGGGTTTTAACGGTTTTTAAAACCCACCTCTAAAACCAAGCTAACAATCTCACAACCTTTGGAAAATGACGGCAATGAAAAAGTTTGATTTCCCCTTTTCAAGATATTTCCTGTTTCCTTTTTTCCTCAATTTTCCCAAAGGGAAAATGTTTTTCAGAATAGCATAAATATCGGGGAAAAAAAGGGATGTAAATCCGGCTGGGTTTGAAAAAATTGCCCCTTTTCTTTTCCAAAAATTTCAAACACAAACGTGGGCCCCCTTTGGTGGCGCGGTGATATTTGGGTACAAACTAGTAAAAATTAACTTAAAAGTTAAAATTTTAAAGAGTTTTTGGGGGAATTAAAGGGTTATTCTTAAGGAAAATTTAAAGGGCTTTTATAGGGAAAAGTTTAGAACTTATTAATTTTACCCCATTGGCATACAAAATAAACCATTTAAAAAAAACCTTAATAAAAAGGGTAAAGTATGTTAATCACAATTAAATTTTAAAAAATTTTTGGGCCAAAAATATTTAACATTTTAAACCCCAGGAAAGGCTTTGAAACAAAAATAAAATTTTATCATATGGAAGTGAGGTTTTTTGGGGAATTTTGGAAACAATTTCCTTGAAATCCTGCATTTTGAAATGGTTTTTTTCCCTGTAAAGCACCTAGTAAGCTATTTTTTTTGTTCGGCTAAACGGGAACTAGCCAGTTGCTTCATAACACGGAACATAATGGTATATTTTAAACCCCAAATTATTTTATTGTAGTTTAATTAACATAACAAATTACAAGCTTTTTACCGTAAATTTTATGGGGGGGGTTCCTTACCTTTAAAAATTGATTCTATCTAAAAGTTACTATCAAATTAGTTTTTACAGGCCTCCTTAAAATTAAGAAATTCACTTTCCCATTTTATGTTATCTTCAATTTCTTTAAGTGTGTCATTACACGTCCAAGGTCTATTGTGGGAATCTTTTTCTAAGGGCTTAAATTATTCCCTTAAAGTCTTTTAACGGTTTCCCAAGTTAAAAATTTAAAAATTTTAAAAAGTTACCCCCTTAAACAGAACAATGTCTACAAAGTGTACACTTTAACAAAATATTCTAAACTTCGAAATAAAAAGCAATTTTAAACTATCTTACACCCATATTCAAAAGTATAGCTATCTTCAAGAAACCATTTTAAAAAAAGGAGTTTTTAAAGGTAACTTGTTACAAGTTTGTTCTTCACGGGAAATTTACAAATTGTCCCATCAAAGGAATTATGTTAAAATTGGCTTTTCAAAAATTTGGTTAAAAGTTGTATCTTTAAAAGTATTGTTAAAGTATACTTCCTCATATATGCTCGTATGGCATTTAAATAACTTGTCTAAAAGTATAGTACTCCAGTAATAGTTAATTATACTTTGTCAGCTATACTTGTTGTTGAAATTTTCCCGTCTGGGGTGATATGATCCCTGTTGACAATTATGACCCCTTGTATACATAAGTAAAATTTGATGCGTAAAGTTTTGCTTCTAAAAGGAACAGTTTTGGGGACCTTTGTTTTAAAATTTAGTTACAGTCTTATAAAATAAAGAATTTAACCCAAAGTCAAAATTAAATGAAAACGTCACAAACATGTGCAGAGTAGTACCCACTGCCAGGTTGAGTCCCATGGAAAAATGTGACTGCAATTAGTGTTAACACTAGCATGACAAGGGGTTTCATTGACCACTCAAGGCGGTTGTAACACTGGCATTGCGGGTTTTATTCGCCCACTGAAAATGAGTGACCCCTCCCTGACGTGGTAAGTTTTAAAATTAATGAAAAGGCTTACTAAGATTTTTCAAGGTCCCAAATGTTTAGAAAGTAATAAACCGTTTTATTAAAAACATACTAAGTCAGCTTAACACAAATCCATGACGGGCGGTCAACCCCTAACTTCCCCCAAACTGTCTTTGACCCAAATAAGCGAGTACTTACTTCCTACAGAGATGCATTAACACTTCCAGACGAGCTCCTAACACTCCCACGACGAGTACCCTAACGTGATATGACACGGTAACCCCCATTTTAAACCGGTGTATGAAAACCCCCCATTTTTTACATAATTAACTTGTAGGGATCAATATTGTAATTTCCTGGTCCGATCAAACTGGTGATAAACGATGAACTTTTACTTTGTTTTTAACTTGGAAATGTATATTTTCTTTATAAACTGGGGGTGAACTTTTTTAAAAATTGGGTTTTTTAAGGGGTTTAGGAATTTATCTTAT